>RJWJ010017814.1:0-32458 GCA_004363605.1 Indri indri | reverse complement strand
TGAGAGGCACCGCACTTGCCAGTTCAAAATTGTCTCCAAATAGAAGGTCAGTGGAAATAAAAAGACTCCAATTTAATTAAAATCTGCCAGACATTTCCACACATATCACCTCATATTTAACAGCAGTTAAAATAATTATTTTATATATGGCATGATGACCCATTTCAAGTTCCAATTTGCTGATTCCTGTGTACTTTTAGAGTTCCAAGTCCTAAGAATTATCTTTAAAATTCTGCAGGCACACAAAGATCACACGAACATCGGAATTCATACAAGACAGCTCTGCTTATAGATATTTCAGACTGAGATCAAGTTCAGAACGTAAATCACTGGCACCAGTACGTTGAGAAGCCCAGGTGATAACTGTTCCATTGATGGTTGATTGGGTAGAAGTCCAGGGTCACTGAGAGATTTAGCACCTGTGAGTATGGATGTAATTTGATTTCCACCCACACACCAAGTTCTGTCAGGCGGCACTGATGGGTTTGAAGATCCGAATTCTTTCTTTAGGGAAGACCCTTTCCATCTGTCTGACAATGACGAGTTGCCGACAAACTCACTGCCACCGGTTCCACAAGACCCAGAATGGCCTGTGCTCCATGCAAGAGGCACGGGATAAAAATCATCCCGGAAGATAACAGACAGGTATTCTGGTTCTTCACATATGTTCCCCAAAGCATGTTGTTTTTGTCTTATTTTTAAAGTATACACCAAACACGTTCTCTACAAAAAAACAAAATTTCACTACCTTGGTTATTGTAATTCTCCCTTAAAAGCAAATGTGGTAGAAAGAAGTCCCACATAGGCAGTGTACAAGGAGGTGCAATAGGCAAGAAGCTTTTCCTGGCTTATTACCCATGTTGACATAACAATTTTATGATCTCAATGCCTCATTTCCTACTTATTTTATTTGGAAACCACCAGGAAAGTAAACAGGAGGAAAAGAAATGGAAATTTACATGAGCAGTCAAACCAGCAAGGGCTAATAACACACTTCCTGACCCAGGGCCAGAGTGAGCAGGGCCTCAATAAAGATGTGGGCATCTCAAATATGTCTCTGAGCTCCTGAAAATTTGAGCAAAAATCCTAGCACATTTAGAACATACCTGACCTGCATTACTGTGAGCCCAGATATGGGAGCTACATTGGCAATGAGGACTAGACTTGCTGATCTCAGTCCAAACCTCATGGAAGCCAGGGTACAAAGAGGCATGTAGATACAGGCCATTTACCCTTAAAACATGGTTCAGTTTAATTTATCTGTGGGGGACAGAGCACCAGCAGAATGATTTCATAATAAATATCATACATTGGTGAAATTTTAGCTCCACTGTGTACAAATGAGAGATTAGGGTTTCTCTAATAAATGAGGAGGCATAAAGATACGTAGACATGGGCCGGGCACGGTGGCTCACGCCTGAAATCCTAGCACTCTGGGAGGCCAAGGCAGGTGGATCGTTTGAGCTCAGGAGTTCAAGACCAGCCTGAGCAAGAGTGAGACCCCCGTCTCTACTAAAAATAGAAAGAAATTAGCCGGACAACTAAAAACATATGGAAAAATTAGCCAGGCATGGTGGTGCATGCCTGTAGTCTCAGCTACTCAGAAGGCTGAGGCAGGAGGATCGCTTGAGCTCAGGCTGTGAGCTAGGCTGACGCCACGGCGCTCTAGCCCGGGCAACAGAGCAAGACTCTGTCTCAAAAAATAAAGAAAGAAAGAAAGAAAGATACACTGACATACAAAATTTAAGAGCACAAAAAGGTGCCAAGGGCTAAGAGTTCCCTATTTTTCAAACTGTGGGGGCGGGGGGCAGCAGGGAATTGCAACAGTGATCACCTCGGCCTGAGGAGCTAGGAGAAGGATTGAAAAAGGAAAATCTGAGAACCATTGGTGCTGTTTTAGTCTGCCCCTGTGTCCCTCAGTCTGCCTATGCAATGCACGGGGATGGTAACCATAGGTGTCCTGGAGGAGACGAAGTGGGGCGCATGGGGTCTGCAGGACAGGGCCTCGCACACTGAGCACGACATGCACATAGGACACCCTCGTTATTGCCGTTGTTATTATTTCACACGGTTGGGCAGCACTGAAGAAGAAAAACATTTCCCCCAGGAGTATGGTTGTGAGAGGCATGTACCTGATGCCTTTGATACCACAGACTTTTAAAATTTTTCTTTTTACTTTTCTCTCTAAATGTAAAGGTTGGCTGGAGCAAACACTAGGTGAAAAAAATACTAGACAGACAATTGGAAATACTAAATCTCTTCACTCACTGAAATGCTCTATGGAGTTGTCTTATAAAAGAAAACACGCACAGATGTGCACACACGTACACATGTTGCGCGCGCGCGCACACACACACACACACACACACACACACGAGTCCATCCTCCAGCCTTAAAAAGAATGTTTTCTTTCTCTTTGCTTTCACCTTGATAACTGAGTGGTAGAATTCAAACCCTGACGAAACCTGAGAACTGTGAAAGAATGCTGGACACACAATGGCTCTATCCAAACCTCTGCACTAAGAAATCTGAGCAAACACTAGCACAGCGTCTAGCAGTGCAAGGCCATGTCCCTGAAATGACAGCAGCTTCTCTTAAAACACATGAATGCAAAAACTCAACGCTCCCGGGATTTACTGATCCCTTCCAAATTTATGTATTTTTTCCAGCCAAACCTGGTGATAGGCAGATGAGTCCCTGAAGCCCCTCATAGAGCAGTTACTTTAGAAAGCTTGCAATTGCTCCTTTGAGAATGTCATCTTCCACCACCCAGCACCGTCTCCAGAAGGGCCTTGGAGCCGTCTCTTTGAAACGCAAACATCCAGGGAGCGGCTGTGGCTCTGGCTTTGCTCCCAGTCCCTGCGGGATGGGAAGGGCCTGACTTGGGTGGGCCCCTTGCTCCAACCTGCACCACTGCTCCGCCATAAAGACACAAGAAGTTTCTCCTCCAGATAAGCCCCAATTAGCACACCCAGGGGGCCTAGTCACAGGGACCCATCCCCCTCACTGCCCCTCAGTGCATGTCCTGAGCACATCCCACCCTTTAAATAGGCCCTTGCCTTTTGTTTTGGTGAAGTTTAGCTCAGCTTGTGCTGGACTCCCTTCCCTGCTGTGATAGTTATTACTGAATACAGCCCATCCTGCCTGCTTTAACTAGTGTCCAGCTTTGTTTATCTTTGACAAACCTAGGCTGTAAAATCATCATAAATGTGGCATACTTCAACTTTTTGCTATAAACAACTTTTATATTTAAATAAATCTGCATTAGGTTCTTTAAAAGAAATAAAATGATTTTTAAAAATGGAAAATAAAAGCTGATGTCAATTCCTTAAAAAAAGAACTATGCCATTTACCTAACAGAAAAAAAGTTAATTTTAATCCTCGTGTGCCTAGCATTAACCGTTCAATTATACGTGATCCAGTTCCAGAATCTTCCCATTTGCCAGGAAAAAATTAACATGGAATTTTTGTAATAATACAAATCAAAATTTAGGCGGATATGTTCGTTTAAAAACAAAGACAAAAATAGCAAGTGATAAGCAACCGTTTAACAATAGTGTAAAACCTTTGGAACCTGGTGACTATATCCTCAGGCTTTCGGGAGTCTCTATGTCTCAGGGAACCCCGTGGTGAAGATTAGGGGCTGAGAAGACCTGAGAGGGGCGCTCTGAGTTGGTGGGAGACTCACCATCCAGCCCGAGGTGGCCCCGGGGGCGAAGCAGCCAACCAGGCCTGTGCAGCCTCGGAGCGAGGGCGGGGAGCTGAGCCGAGCGGGCGGAGCATGCAGACCACCACTGCTGTGGGAAGTAGGGCACGGGGCAGGCTGGCGACACCTGCCAGTTATGATAAAGCAGGAGCTGGGACTCTCGGCAGGTGGCCCTTTTACAGAAGTGTGAGTGAGTCACTCAGCTTTGGTCATTCCCCCAGGACCCCTGCCTGAGACTCTCTCTTCGCTTTGCCTAACCCGCCAGGTCTGGAATTAAACCTCACATTCATAGGGAAGCTCTGGTGACCATTCCTCATCACAGATACCCAGTCTGGGCTAAGTTCTCATTATGAGTCCACAACACAATGCCCCTTCCATGGAAGTCATTCACTCATAGTTATGCTTTATTGTTTATTTTCCCCCCCGCAAGACTGTTTTTGCTGTCATGTTGTTGGTACTATTGCCTGACTTAAAAATATGTGTGGCTACAGAGTAGTTAATTAGCTCAGAAAGGAGTTGAAGCAACATATGAGTTACAGGAGAACACTATCTTGGCAAAGTCAGTTAATAAGAGTGTGAAATAATAACAACCTATTAATAGTCTTTGCTCTGAACATGCTTCCCTATGTACCCATGTTCATAGCAGCACTGTCCACAAGAGCCAAAAGGTGGCCGCCCCAGTGCCTATCAGTGAATGAATGGATAAACACAATGTGGTCTATCCAAACAGTGGAATACTCGTCAGCCTTAAAAAGGAAGGAAACTCTGACACATGCTACAAATGATGAACCTTGAAAACAATATGGCAAGTCAACCAAGCCAGGCAGAAAAGGACAAATAATGTATCACTCCACTTACATGAGGTACCTAAAGTAGTCAAATTTACGTAGAAAGAAAGTAGAATGGTGGCTGCCAGGGGCCGGGGGAGAGGGACTAGGGAGTTAGGGGTTAGTGGGCACAGAGTTTCATTTTGCAAAATGAAGAGTAATGGAGACTGTTCACACAACAACGTGAATGGGCCCCTCTTGAGATCTCTTAATGGGTCACCCCGAAGCCCCAGGTATGTCCCCGGAGCTGCCTGGAGGACCCCAGGAATAGTCACAGGCATCACTCGCCTCCTGCTCTGAGCCTCCTCCACCTTTCTCAGAAAATTTAGGTAAGCACAGAGGCTCACTAAATAGGATGAAAAATCTCTATTATTTCTGATTTATCTGAAAGTAGAAGATGCCACACCCAATTATGTCAAGCCATTTCTGTCCTAGATGATGGGCCTGAACAATTGTCCTACCACAAAATACAGGACACCCATGTGCCCAAAACTTTCCCAAAATATTTCACAGGGAAGGAAGCAAATGGCACTGTAGACTACTTCAACCTTGCCATATACATACTATTATTACTACTAATAATAACAAAGCAAATGGGTGTATGGAGCTTAACTGTGCCCGGAAGTATTCATTTATTCATTCATCTAATCAACGTGATATACATTTAAGGAATACTTACCGTGTACTAAACAATAAAGAACAAAGCAAAAATTTCTGCCTTTATATCGTTAGAGACAGACGGAAGATAAATCAGTGCTCCAGGCACTTTTGACATTACCTTATTTAATCCTCACCTCAAACCTGTGAGGTAATATCTGTTAGACTCCTAATTCTAGATGATGAAACTGAGCCCCGCACTGGTTAGACTTGCCAGAGGCCGCCTGGGTAGGCAGGATAGTAAAGGAGTCACTTCCTAACCGTAAAGGCGTTTGTTAGCGTGTGACGGATGCTATCAGCCGTCTGTGCTACTGACAAATCATCATTTCATGTGGAATAATAGCTAACTATAAACATCTAATTTTTAAAATTAAACTTTACATCTGTTAGGAATTGCCTTCAGCTATAAGTAACAGAGAAATACGTACAGCGGCTAAAGCAAACAGATGTCTTATTTTTCACACGTAACAAGAAGTCTGGAGGTGGGGACTCCAGGGTTGCTACAGCAGCTTCAAAATGTTTCTGGAGACCTGAGCTGCTTTCCTCGTGCCACTGGGCTGTGCTCCGTGGGTGGCTTTTCTCCGCTTGTGCTGGACCTTGTTCTCCATGGCTTCACCTTCTTATTCCAGGCAAGAGAAAAGAAAAGGAAAAAACTTCTGTCAACAGAATCTACGACGCTGGAAAGAGTTTTCCCAGCCAGCCTAAATAGTGACAAATGTTTACATCTCATCGGTCAGAACTATGTCTCCTGGTCGCTGCCTCTAGCTGGGCACGTTATCACCCAAGACAAAGCTGGGAGTTCTGTCAGTTGCAAGACAAAAAGAATGGGTATGTGGTAGCCAAGCTCTCCCACCTTTTCCTCAGATCACTTGGGTATCCTTGGCTCTTCGTGCTTTTGAATATAACTTAGTCAATTTCCACAAAAGAAAAATGCTGGGGTTTTTATTGTCATTGTATTGACTATATTGACGTCAGGGAGAACTGCTATCTTTACAGTATTGAATCCTGTAGTCAATAAACATGGTTTGCTGCTGTATTGAGAAACTTAATCTCTCTCAACACTCTTATAATTTCTGTATAGACATCCTATGCATATTTTATTAGATATATTTCTAGTGATGTAAGATTTTTGGTGTTACGGTACATGGGATTAATTTCATTTTATAAGTATTTGTTGCCAGTACATGAAAATAAAGTTGACTTTTTTCTTGATCTTAAATCCAGTGACATGGCTAAGTCAATTTAATTTTTCTGATACTTGGTTTAGACTCCTTTGGGTTTCTGCATAAACCAGATGTCTTTACTGAAAAACCATTGACAGGGCTGGGCAATCCAGGAATGAAGAGCCTGTGTGTGTGCACCATCTTTGCATATCCAAAATCACGTGGCCCAATTCCAGCTATGTTCAATAAACATGCAAAAAGTAGCAGACCCTATACCCATTCACGATACAAGCACATATTTAAAATAGCAACCTCTGCTAACGTGTGCTTGAAAGCCATGATATGCTAAATATTATGTGAAACAAAGTGCTTGCTGCTTGGTGTGTTCACGGTAAATCATAAATCATATTTCTTCTTCTTCTTGCAACTTTTGTGCATTTTCACCTGAGTCCTCCATTGCTAAGTCCAATTTCCAGAGCCTCCCGGTCCACAGGCTTGTTGCTGAGGTGCTGTTCTTAGCTGCAACAGCATGGGCACAGGTCGGGAGCATCTTATTCCTTGGTTCATTTTGGCAGCTAGGGATGCTGGAGTTCAAAGCCCTGCTTAGTGGCACTGTACTCTTTTCCCATCCCTCCTTCCTTTCGTTGAGGTTCTGAGAGCAGGAGAGAGGAAAATGAAAAGAATCTCATCTCACCCAAGGAGACTGTGTCTGAAAATCATAATAAACACTCATTTTGTGCCTCAGCTTTCACATTATTTGTAGGAATATCTTCTGATCTCCTGCACAGTCTTCTTATTTTCTGTTAATTTCTCATGGGAAGACCAGACTGGCAGGTCAGGGTTACAGACAAAATTGAGAATTTCTGCAGTAAATTTCTGGCTTACAAAACTGATTTTACCGGTGTCTAAAAATACAGATATGACTGAACCTGATTCACTCAGAGCGCAGCCAGGAAACCTACGCCCAAGAACCCCACAACCTGGGACAGGGGAGCCAGAAGTGGGTGCTGCCACCTGCATGCACAGAGGGGTCTTGAAAAAGGGACCTAGGCTCACACCCGACTATTGCTCACAGACAGATAATCTCTTAACCCTTCTGAGCTCACTTTCCTCCTAGGAAACTGGAGAGATATGACAGAAAGGACTTTTAAGGATCTAATGAGATTGTGCATGGGAAAGCATAAAGCTCTCTTCTCCACACCATATTAAGTTATTGGCGTTGCCCCAATCTCTTCTGTCTTTATCAGGCATGGGCCCCCATCCCTTTGCCCCAGAGATGCCCCGTCCAGCGCCCCAAGGATGGGATGAGTGGAAGAAGGAACACGGGGGAGGAAGAGACTTCCATCCACCTTCCACAGGGCCCCACAGTGCTCTGATCCGGCCACTGCAACAAGCCGAGCTGTCCTACAGAGGGTGTGGCTCCCGCGGTGCTGGGAGGAGCCCCCAGTGTCCCCTTATGTGTATGAGAGAAGCACATAGAACAGTGTGTGGGCGCTGGTGTGTCCAAATTGCACTTTCAAGGTGAAAAACAAAGAACTGATCCAAACACTCCAGAATTGAGACGATTCTCTTGTCAGCATGGTACCAACTACACCACTCTCCCCCTAACTCTCAGCAGTTGCCCAAGGTCAAGAAGAGGAATCTGGAGAGAGGGGCTTGTCTTGAGCTCTTTCCAGTTCACCAGGCCTTGTGCAAGCCGACATCTTCTGAATTCCACTCTGAGGTAAGTACCAAACTGAATAAGAAAACTACATTTTTATGAAGAAAAATTTAAGTTGAGCCACAGTTTCTGACGCATGTTAGTAACTCAATAAATATTCATTAAACAAATAACACCTACATGCGCCAAGCATCAGGAACACAAAAACCGCAATAGAGCAGGGAACACAAAATTACCTATGAGGAAATGTTGACTAGATCTACTCCCTGGATGAGGGCTCTCTCAACCTCAGCACGCTGACGTTTGCTAGTGGGGAGCTGTGCTGTGCGTTGTAGGATGTCTGGCAGCATCCCTGACTTCTACCCGCTGGATGCAAAGCATGTATATGAGAAAGGAGTTGTATCCAGAATATATAAAGACCTCTCAGAACTCAATTATAAGAAAACAAACACCAAATAAAAACATGGGCAAAAAGACTTTTTTTTTTTCTTTTTTTTTTTGAGACAGAGTCTCACTCTGTTGCCCTGGCTAGAGTGAGTGCCGTGGTGTTAGCCTAGCTCACAGCAACCTCAAACTCCTGGGCTCAAGCGATCCTCCTGCCTCAGCCTCTTGAGTAGTTGGGACTACAGGCATGCACCACCGTGCCTGGCTAATTTTTTCTATATATTTTTAGTTGTCCAGATAATTTCTTTCTATTTTTTTTTTAGTAGAGACAGGGTCTCGCACTTGCTCAGGCTGGTCTCCAACTCCTGAGCTCAAACAATCCACCCACCTCGGCCTCCCAGAGTGCTAGGATTACAGGCATGAGCCACTGCGCCTGGCCCGGGCAAAAACAGGGGCCCCTCCCAATTGTGAGAACCACAGTTGTCTCCAGACATCAACAGACATCTCTTGAGGAGGTAGGGTGGGCAAAATCACTCCTGGTGAGAACTACCACCCTGAGGCTGGGGACTGGGACGTAAAGCCAAGGACAATGAGGATTCACGTCTTCCACACCCTGAATTCAGACACACCCCATTCTTATTAATAATCTACTGCACTTTGGGAGGCTGAGGTGGGAGGATCACTTTCTACCAGGAGTTTGAGGCCAGCCTGGGAACATCACAAGACCTCATCTCTACAAAAAGTTTACAAAAATTAGCTGGGCATGATGGTGTGCACCTGTAGTACTAGCTACTTGGGAGGCTGAAGCTGGAGGATCACTTGAGCCCAGGAGTTCCAAGTTCTAGCCTGGGCAACAGAGCAAAACCCTGTCTCAAGAAAAAAAAAAAACTGGCCCTGCCACCCTTGCTGTTGTCCCTATCCCTCCCTAGTCTATTTAAAAGAAGGGTAGACAGGAGAAAAAAAAGAAAGGAAGACGTTTGTTGTCAGCTGGGGAAGGTTGAAACCCAAGTCAAGCTTCTGCGAGGACAAGTCACCGAGAATGGCAATGGAGGACCATCGCAGCCTCCGCCAGGTCAGAAAGAAACTTGTTGATCTTCCCCTACTCTCTGGTTCAAAAAATAAAAGGTGGAAGAACCCAGAAACAAAGGGAGGACAGGCTTAAAGGCAGAAAGGTCCCCTTCCCCTCAAGTCCTTGGACTTGAGCCAATTTGGAAAGGAGATTTTCATTTTAAGCCACCATGGAGGAACTTCTGCTTCAGACCAGGATGGAGTAGCAGGAACAAAACTTACTTTCCTGTGTGACACAACAAGAACCAGACAGAATATTTAAACAAGAGTCTTCAAGACCCTGGACATGAGGCAGTAAAGGACAGTGGTCCCTGGCAGATGGGAAGCAGATGAGGCGAGCCCAGTTCAATGCCTTGAGCGTTTCCAGGCAGCGGTGCAGGGAGGGAAACCCAGGCAGAGCCATGTCAGTCCCTGGGTGGAAGGGACTTTGCCGAGTCAGGATGGCACAGAGCAGGGAGAGGTAAGTAGTATGACTATTCCAGATAAGGCAGGGATCGTCTGCATGTGTAAACAGCAAGACGCAACCACAGGTTGCTCCGAGAAACACATTTTAAATATTAAGAGACAAATAGGACAAAATCGAAAAAGTGAGAAATGATATTCCACTCTAAAACTAATCAAAAGAAAGTTGGAGTGGCTGTATTACCATCAGATGAAGTAGATTTCAGGGCAAGGAATATTACCATGAATAATTAAAGTCATTTTATCTTGATAAAGGAGTCAACTCATCAAGAGGATAAAACAATCCTAAACGTTTATGCACCTACTAACACGGCTTCAAAATACATGAAGCAAAAGCTGATAGAACTACGAGCAGATACAGGCAAACACTGCAGATAAGAAGAATAATGTTGGGGGACTCTCATTCCCCAATTTCAAGACTATTAAGCAATTCAGATTCTGTGGTACTGGCATGAAGATAGACAAACAGATCCATGGGACAGAATAGAAAGTTCAGAAATAGACCTGCGCGTAGTTGGACAGTGAGTTTTTGCCAAAGGCACCAAGGCCGTCCCGGAGAAAGGGCAGCCTGGGGGGCTCCAGCCCGGGGCAGGTCCTCCCGACATCTAGCCTGACACTGGGCTGACACCTACTTTGTATCCAGCTGGGTTTGCAACTGCTTTGTGAGATACAGCCAGACAAATTCTCTGATTAACAGAATGATTTTTTAAATGTTAGATGGTTATGTTTAAACAAAACTAAAACTTCCTGTTCTGAAGGAAGCGAACCTAAGTCCATTTAAAACTCTTCCCAGGAGCTGGCAGTGGTTGAGCTACTGTTAACAGCATAGGGACAAATCATTTAAGACCAAGAGTGGATTTCTCAGGCTGGTCGGGCCGTTTTGCTGTTCCCGTGTCCACTGCACTGAGGTTGACCTGGCCCGCTGCGCACAGCTGGCACTGAGGGTCCCAGGCCCGGGCCGCGGGGGCTCACAGCCACGTGCCCCCACATGCGCTCACCTTGAGGGGCCCCGGGGAGGAAGGCAGGTGCCCCTGGGTGTGGAGCAGGGGCTGCAGGGTGGAGCAGGCCACACCAGCAGGAGAGCAGGCCCGACAGCAGGACCATGAGCTCTGGTCAGGGTCCCAGGCAGCAGCAGGGTAGCTAAGGAGTGCGACTGTGCTCCCTTATTGGAGGATGAGGAAGGGGACTGACACGTGGAAGGTGGGGAGATCACCACAGCAGCTCAGGGAGCCAGGCCAGCTGGCTGAGGTGGCCTGCAGCCCTCCAGGGCCACTGCCTGCCACAGTCACCACAGACAGCCACGGTCAGGAGGCTTGGATCGGGGTAGGAATGTGCCCACAAGGGGGCCCAGGAAGAGCTGGGTTTCTGCATAGGTTGCTGTGCCCCATTTTGTTGTTGACCAATGAAAACATTTTTCTCAAGCCGCTTCACTCCTTCAACCAGAGGACCCTTGAGGGGAAGGCAGAGGCCATAACAGGGACAGCGCTGACGCTGACAGGGGCCGCTTGCATGGCATGAGCGATTCACACTTCCGGAGTGAGGAAGGACACACCAGGGAGATTATTGTTGTTAGAACCCAAACAAGACCTCCCTCCCCGACAGCGTGCTGGCTCAGAGCCCCCTGGCTGACACACTCCAGGCCCAGCCCACTGCCCGAGCACCTCCGTGTCTCAGAAATGAGTGTCTCCAGCGCCATCCTCCAGGGCACAGGCAGACACGCAAGGCATTAGGGGGAAAGATGGGAAAACAAGAATGCGGGGCGGATAGCCGCGCAGCAGTCCCTGCGGTACTGCCATTGGCGAACCACTCAGCCCATCTCTCCCTGTGTGGGTAGTGTGGGTCGGAATCCTAAGGAAGAAGAAGAGAAAACACACTGGTCTGGATCAGGGGCCAGCACACCGTAAACTCAGACCAAATCCCACCCCATGCCTGCTCTGTGAACAAGGTTTCACTGGAACACATTTTTTGACATAACATCGATGGCTGCTTTCACCCTTCAGTACCAGAGTTGAGTAGTTGTGACACATAACTAAACCTAAAATATTTACTGTCTGACCCTTTGAACAAAAAGTATGCTGACCTTTGGTGTCGTAGGCGAAACAACGGCCCCCAAAAAGGTCCACGCCCCACTCCCCAGCACCTGTGACTATGTGATCTTACTTGGCGAAGGGACTTCGCCGACGTGATTGAGTTAAGGCTGCGAGGCAGGGAGGGCAGCCCAGTTACCTGGTGTGTCAGCCTAATCCCGAGGCCCCTGAGAGCAGAGAGCTGAGGGGAGGCAGCGTGAGGAAGATTGTCCCCTGGCTGTGAGGAGGGAAGGACAGAGTCAGAAGGGGAAGCTGCAAGCCAACTAATGCAGCTGGAGAAGCTGGAAGCAGCAAAGAAACACTTTCTAGAGCCTCCAGAAAAGAACGCAGCCCTGAGGACACCCTGATTTTAGCCCAGTGAGACCCGCGCCAGACTTCTGACCTGCAGAACTCTGAGATAATGTGTGTTGTTTAAGCCACCGTGTGTGGTGACCTGTTGAGGCAGCAACAGGACGCTAACTTGTGGCTCTATGGAGCGGCATTAGACAATTATTTATTTAGCATCTACTGGGCATCCATATTTACACCAGATACTCTGCCACGTCATGAGTGACGTGGGTATACAGCAAGACAGGGGTGGGGACAGTGCACAGGGGAGTCCACAGCCTTCCACCTCCTGACCTTGCTCAAACCCTGTCCTCTTTCTGGAATCAATCGTTCTCCATGTTGCCTCAGTACTTTGCTTACCTCACCAACAAAACATGGATCGTACCATCATTAACTTTCTGTGTAAATTAGTGTACTGAGTAGTCTGAACTTGGTAAGGCACAAACATAATGTACTTTTATATTTTCCCAACCACTTCTTACAATCATGCTTTGATGAACTTCCTTTTTCATTCCCTGAAGACAACCTGGGAAGATCCCAGAAATTTCAACTTTTTCTTAAAAATCCATAACAGTTTTTTTTAATAGCAGCTATATTGCAGTACAATTGACATACAATAACAGGCACACATTTAAAGTGTATACTTTAATGTTTTCACATATGTGAACACACACCATCACCACAATTGAGACAGAGAATTAACTCATCATTCCCAGAAGCTTCCTCCTTCCTATCCCCAAACCACTTGTCAACAGGAAACCACTGATCTGCTTTTTGTCACTATAGATTCGTTTGCATTTTCTAGAGTTTGATGCAAATGGAACCATATAGAATGTACTAGTTTTTAACTTCTTTCACTTAAAGAGTCAACCTCGTGGTATCAATAGGTTCTTCTCTTTTAATGAAGGAACACACCACACTTTGTTTATCCGTTTTCCCTTTAATGGTCATTTAGGTTGTTTCCAGTTTGAGACTATTACAAATACAGCTGCTAAAGTCTTTGCATGAATATATGATTTCTGTTCTCTTGGATAAATAAATACCTAGGAGTGAAATGGATCATACGGTAGGTATATGTTTAAATTTTTAAGAGACTGCCAAACTTCTTGAATAAACTATTTTTTACATTCCTACCAAAAGTGTGTTTCATTTCCTACATGTCCTTGGAAATACTTGGTATGGTCAATCATTTTAATTTTATTCCATTCTATTAGTTGCATAATGGTATCTCATTTTGGTTTTAATTAGCATTTCTCCAATGACTAATGATGTTCATGTGCTTCTTTAATCACCCAGTTAGGTTATCGTCTCTGGTTAAGTATCTGTTCAAATCTTTTTGCCCACGTTTTTATTTGGTGTTTGTTTTCTTATAATTGAGTTCTGAGAGGTCTTTATATATTCTGGATACAACTCCTTTCTCATATTCATGCTTTGCAAATATTTTCTCCCAAGCTACAGCTTATTTTTTAGTTTCTTCTACTATATTTTGAAAAACAAATATTTTTTATTTTTATGAAGTCCCATTTATCGTTTCTACTTTCATGAATTGTGCTTTTGATATTATGTCTAGGAACTCTTTACCTAACCCAAGGTAAAGCAAATGTTCACCTGTTATCTTCAAAAAGTGTTATGCTTTTACATTTTGCTCCATTTTAGTTAAGTTTTATACAGAGTGAGGTAGCTGAGGTTCTTCTCTCTCTTTTTAAAAAATATATCAAGGCCCAGTTGTTCTAAGATTTGTTGAATAAAAAACTATTTTTTGCCTTTGAATTGCCTTTCAATACTCATAAAAAATGTCAATTGACCATATTTGTGTGGCTGTCCTCCTGGACTCTTTATTCCAGTCCATTGATTTAGGTCTGAGTCTTCCAGTCCATGAGCATGATATGTCTATCCACTTATTCAGCTCTTTGATTTCTTTCATTAGCATGCTATAGTTTTCAGCATACACATGCTTTATTAGATTTACACATGCATATTTTTGAAGTCATATAATATAATTACCTTGATAAATTCAGGTTTTTGTTGTTGTTTTTGTTCAAGGAGCTTTTTGGTAAATTCTTTGTAATTTTCTATGTAAAGAATTATGTGACCTGCAAATATGGACTCTTTTTAAATAGAAATGGTAGGAACAGACATCCTTGCCTTGTTCCTGATCATAGGGAGAAAACATTCATTTCTTCACCATGAACTATTATATCTACTCCAAGGTTTTTTGTTTTTTTTGGTTTTTTTTTGTTTTTTGCTATTGCTGTTTTTTGTGTTAAAGGTGTCCTCTTCTATTTCCAGTTTGCTGACCGTTTTCACCACACATGGATGCTGAAATTGTCAAATACCTGCTCTGCATCAATTAATATGAACATGTGGATTTTCTTTCTTGATCTGATAATGTGATGGATTGCATCAATTGATTTTCAAATATCAAATTGGCCTTGCATTCCTCAAATTACCCCACCTGGTCATGATGTATTATAGTTTTTTTACATTGCTGGACTTTATATGCTATTTTGTTGTGGATTTTTGTGTCTAAGTTTATGAGGAATAGTACAGTGTAGTTCTCTTTTATTGTCTTTCTCTAATTTTGATATCAGATATAAAATGAATCTGGAAGTGTTCTCTTTTCCATTTACTGGAAGGTAGATGTAGAATTTCTGTTATTTCTGTTCTAAATGTTTAGTAGACTTCAGCAATAAAACTGCATAGAACTTGGATTTTCTTCTTAAGAAAGTCTTTAATTATGAATTCAATTTATTGAGTAGATACAGAATTAGGTTATTGACTTTTTTATGCATGAGTTTTCGTAGTTTGTGGCTTTTAAAGAATTATCAAATTTATGTACATAGTGTTTTTGTATTTCCTTATTGTCTGCATTGTTTGTTAGTATCCTTATCATCTATACGGATTATAGCTGATATTGACAATTCTTATCTTCTCTCATTCTCTCTCTCTCTTTTTTGGAGGTTTACCAATTGTATTGTTCTTTCTTTAAAAAAAAAAAAACCTTGCTTTTAATGATTTTTTATATTGTTTTTCTGTTTCAAGTTCATAGATTTCTGTTTTATCTCTATTCTTTCTTCTGCCTATTTTGGATTCATTTTGTTCTTTTTTTCATTTCTTAAGGTGAAAACTGTCGATTTGAGTCCTTTTTTCTTTATCAGTAAGCAATTTAATGCTATAAATTTCCCTCTAAACACTGCATTAGCTGCATAACACAAATGTTGATATATTTTCACTTTCATTTAGATCAACATTTTTACTAATTTCCTTTGACTCCTGAATTTTTAAAAAGTGCATGCATTATTTAATTTCAGAGTATTGGAGAAATTTCCAAATTTCTATTATTCATATCTATTTAATTCCATTATGATAAGAAGACGTACTTTGTAGGACTTCAATTATTTTAACTTTAAGTTTGTTTTATGACCCAAGTTATGTGCTATCTTGAAAAGTGTTCCTTGAGCATTTGAAAGGAATGTGTGTTCTGCTGTTGTTGGGTGGAGTTTCCTAAGGAGATTAATGAGATCCAATTGATTGATGGTATCATTCAGCTTTTCTATAAGCTTATGGATTTTCTAATTTCTCTTTTTATTACTGAATGAAGAATGTTGAAGTGTCCTATTATAATTATGAATTTATCTATTTCTTTCAGTTTCATCTTCACATTTTTTGACCTTCTGTTGTTAGGTGCATACACTTTTAAAATTGTTGTGTCTTCCTGGTGAATTTACCATTTTATCATTATACACCTGTACAGGTCGTGGCATTTACTTTATCTGACATTATTGTAGAAATTATTATGGAGAAAAATGACTTATTCCATATTTTATTCTGCAAATAGGATTTGCCTTAGTTTTATTAATATATGATTTTTAGTGATTCACATATCAATATGCTAAGAGAATGTCAGGACCTGTTTGAAGCAAATATGCAACATTGAAATTAATATTTAGAGAATTCAGTCATTTCAGTTAAAAAATCAATGGGCATTCAGTTGATTTAACAAATCTAACCCTGGATGTTTTGATACTCTGCAAACACAATTTAGTGTATAATGACACATTTAAATTCTTCAGGAAATCAAATAAAAATGAATCAAAATACTAAAGACGACATTACATTTCTCATTAACCCAACTCTTCAATTCTCCTTTTATATCTCAGTCCTGTAAGCCTATGCTTGTTACTACTGCACAGTGGACCCTAAGAGACTAATAGATATGTGTTTTAATCAGATGTGACCTAAATTTTTATTCTTTAAGAACCTACTTGCTCAGTTCGGACCTTTGGCTCTTAGAAATGGCATCCTGAAGTTGGCAGGGGGTGGGGGGTGGGGGGAGGGGCAGGAGGGAGGCAGAGAGAGAGTCTCAGACTGACCCTCAGACCACCTGTGCATTGAGCCCGTTACTGCACTACCCTTCTGCCTGGCAAGAGAGAGCACGGGCACAGGATGTGGGCCCAGGGTCTCAAATTCTTTTAATAAATACAGAGATATTCATATCTTCTCTAATATATTAGTTTTGTTAAGTTGTACATATAAAGGAATTTGTCTATTTCGTCTAAATTTTTACATATCTTGCCATAAAGTTGTTTATGATATTTGCTTATTATGTTTTTCATGACTTCAGGCTCCCTTTTATTCTTGACAGGAAACTTGTGTTTCTCTTTTTCTTTATCAGCTTAGGAAACAGTCAATTGACTTTGTTGCTATCTTAAATAAATCATCTTTTAGCTTTGTTTATTTTCTCTTTTGTTTATCTGTTTTCTAACTCATAGATTCATACATTAATACAAATGCTTAAAGCTGTAAATTTCTCTGTGAATAATGATTTAGCTATCAACAAATTTTGATATGTTGTGTTTTCATTTATCAGTTAGTCCAAAATACAGTCTAACTTCTGATGTGATTTCTTTGGTGCTTTCCTAGATATCTTATTGTCACTGATTTCTAATTTACTTTAATTGTGTACAGACAATATATTCTGTAAGATTTCAATCCTTCTAACTTTAGTAAGTTTACCTTGGTGAACCACGTGTACTTGGGAAGAAAATGCCTACTGCAGTTTGGGGCTTTAGTATTTTCATAAATATTAAATCAGTCGGGGGTTGATTGTGGTCTTCACATCCGTGTTTTTACTGACATATTGGCCTGTTGGTCCTGTAAGTTGCTGACAGATGTTGAAATCTCTGCTATGAATTTGGGTTTATGAATTTTTCCTTTCATTTTTATCAGCTTTTGAATCTCTGTCTTTAAGTGCATGCATATTTATATTTGTTATGCCTTCTTGATAAATTGACCTTTTCATCATTATCTTTGGTAATATTCTGTCTTGATGTCTCTTTTACTTGATTTTAACAGAGTTATGCCGGCTTTTTCATGCTTTTTGTTTGCTTGGTATAACTTTTGTCCAACTATTTAAATACAAAATAATAGATAAGTTGGAAGCAAGTAGAATTCTGATAGGAATAGTTTGGGAGTGAATAATAGTTGAGCATTTCTGCCATTGCTGCAGAAATAAAGCAGTGGGTTTTCTCAGCTGAGAGCAGGCGATGCAAAGTGGAAGCTCCTAGGGAGGAGGTGGGTATTAGCCCGGAATTAGCAATGAAGGCAACAAGGACACCTAGGACCCCACCACCCCAGGGGTCGGGGACATGTGAGAGGAAATCAGTGGGCAATTGACTAGTGACACAGGGAAAGCAGGGTCCTCATGGGAGAAGTGTTTGTCCCAAGAAGAAGGTGAGGAGAACTTCCAGAGAAACAGTTCCTGACTGACCAGGAACCCCAGAAGGCAAAGTAAGGGCTTTGGGAGCAGGAGGGTGTTGAGGAAAGGGGATACCTAGAGCTACCTGTGGGAAGGATGGGAGGAGGGCTGGCCTGGGCTTCTGTGTGGCCGTGACCAGCAAGGATGAAGGGCAGCACAGTGACACAGAAAGTGGACCCCCAAACCGAGGTCCGGCCTGAAGGCCAAGAGGGTTCTTGGCTTTGTGCAAGAATGAATTCAAGTGTGAGCCTTAAACTGGAAACGAAAGCAAAATTCATTAAACAAACAAGCAGCAAGCTGGCTACTCCAGAGACAGACAGAGCAGCCCCTGTAAGTTGCTGGACTCTTCATCATATGCCAAATAAGGGGTGCATTATTGATGGGTTTTCTGGGGACAGGGCAGAGAGTTCAGGGGTTCTCCCCCTTTTCACACCATGTAAGATAACTTCCTGGGTTGCCATGGTGACTGTAAACTGTCGCAGTGCTGGCAGGAGTTCCTTTCAGCATGCTGGTACATTGCAAGTAGGGTACAATGAGCAACAGGCAGCAAGCAGAGGTCATTTTCATCACCTTCTTGGTTCTAACTCGTCTTAACGGGTTTCTTTCCTGCATCCTATTTTTGTCAGAAACCTTTTCTGAGGTCTTGAGACTCCCTAAGGAGCTGGGCCTGCTGGGTCCCTATGTCACCAGGACTGGTCCCTCCACGCCAACAGCTTCTGCAGCATGAGCAGGACTACTACAACCACACAGATTTTAAGGGTCCTCTTGGCTTCTGCTGAGAAAAATGTGGAGGTTGGGAGAAGCAGGAACCCCACTCTGATCTCTTACAGCACTTGGTCTGTCATGCTCACTTTTGTAGGGTTATTTGCTCAATTTCTACCTTTCTCATTAGCTTGTCAGCGTCTTAAAAGCAGGTACAATTTCCATGTTTGCTCATGATTGTGTTTCTGTTATCTAGCTCAGTGTCTAGCACAAAGGGGATACTCAAATATTTGTTGGAAGTACATTGAACGGCAGGGGTCACACGGAAGCATGTCTTGAGCGTGCACTCTGCCATGCCCTGCGCCAACTCAGGTGATGCAAAGGCTGAAACCAGATATGGTCCTCGTGGTCCTCGGTGTGGGAAGGTCTCCTAGGTGGGGTCACGAAGGGCTGTCAGACCATCAGACAGACCAGCTCCCTCCCTCCTGGAGGAGCAGGTGTCAGTGCGCTGTCGGGTGCCCCTGCCTTTGTGCACAAAGCAGCTGGTTGAGCACCCCCACGCGGCCGACCTCAGAGGGTGTGTGGCGCACAGCTGCAGAAACACAGCACTGGGGAGGACGCGGACTTCTTTTTATCTTCAAAAGGGAAATAACATTAGTCACTTGTAGCATAAAGATATTACAACCTCATGTAGCAAATTCATGTTGCTAAGAAAACTCTAAGGAATTGGGCAAAACTCACTCTCACAACCTATTACTCACATGCAACTACACTGATTTGTTGGGTATTCTTTCCAGTGTGTATCTGTGGATACGAACACACACGCACCCACTCACACACCCACAAACACACACTCACTCAGACACTGCCTTCGGTTCATCCGACATCATGTTAGCACAGCTCAGCATTTTTTCCATGTCATTATTACAGATCAGTGTCATCTCGGGAAGGGATGACTGCCTCCTGTGTGAAGCAGAGTTTTGCACTGGAGAGATTTGATTGCCAGGAGCAGAAACTGTTTTTCTATGCCAGAGTAACAAATGAGTGTAGAGAAAACACTCCCGGCTTAGGCATGCAGAAAAGGCTCCCTCACCACTGGTTCCATAGAACCCGCTCCACAGCAAGCCTGGACCTGTGTGTCTCACCGCCTCTGTTCTTACCACCTACCCTGAGGGCAGAGGTCACGTTTTCCACCCTTAACGCGATGAACGGAGCTCTGCAGAGAACAGATGAGACACACAGGTAGACTGTCAGATGGTGATGTTGAGGACACAGCACCATCCTGGGCAAACTGGCTTTAGGTAAATAATGATCCTTGTTGACAGTTCCAGAATTTCCATACCTGAACTGCCAACTCTGAGAAAGAGGTGTCTTCAGTTCCCAAGTCTTATTTCCTACTCTGCCAAATAATTCAGATCAGACAGCACAAGCTGCCTCTGATCTCCCCTCCGCTTCACCTGACAGGGGCAATATCTCACTCTTGTTTTCATTTCTCCATCTTTGACACGTGGCACGCTCTGCCTGGTTTGCAGTAATACACACATAAGCTTCTACCAACAAAGACATTCCAGGAGTATTTCAAGGTTCAAAGATTTCAGTCTCTGTCTGTCCAGTTGCCCCCATCTTAAGCGTAAGGTCCTTCTCCTTCCTAACTATGGCCTCTGCTTTAGCAAAAGGGACTGGTGTAACCTCTCTGCCTTGGGCCTGCTGCCTGAGGTACGGCTCCTTTGTGGCCTGCATTATGATTTTTCACAATTCCTCTTGTGCCTTAAATCAGGTGTTCAATGCTTAAGCTTGCCCTTCGTCGATAAGCTCTGGAACTGTCAGCAGCATGTGCCCCCTGGCTGCAGCCCTCCATGGCCACCAGAGCCACTGTGTGCTGCCCTCCTCCAGCACCCACTGCACGCTGTGGGCACCAGCGTCACCTTTCCCCCAGCACAGAGGTCCCGTGACCACTCACAGAATGTGTGAACATCCCGATTCTGGAATCCCACTTGAGGGTCTGTTTCTGGGGCTATTCACGGTTCCAATTACTGTATGAATCAGGATCCTGGCAACCAACAGGAATTTCTTGCACTCACAAAGTGTCCAAATGCAGACATTAACAGTTAGTTGGAAGGGCAGTTTGTAGAGTCACAGCAGGGTGAATGCACCCACAGGGATGGTAAGGTTGGGGGAACGCCCAGGGGTAGCAACAGTTGGAACAACGACCATCTTGGCTTAGAGGGATGAGGGGACCAAGTGTTGGGGGCTGGTGAGAGCTGGAGCCTTGGAGAACAGCTATCTGACAGCAGCTTTTCTGACATCTCAGCCTGACGTCTCTCTCTCTCTGACAACCCTTGTGGGCTGAACCCACTCTGAAGCCAGAGTGCAAGGACTCTGGGTGATGCAGTCTCAATGTCAGCCCCCTCCCAGCAGGGAACAGAGGGTGCAGAATGGATCTAAGGGGGAAAGGAAAGAATAATCTGCACCTGTGTTAAGAGAAAGAGTGAAAAGTAGTGGAGCTTTTCATGGGCTATTCCTGAAACTGATGTGCATCCCTGGTTCTGCATTCCACGGGTCGGAACTCAGCCAGGGCTCTCCTCAAGGGAAGCTCCGAGATCCAGTCTCGTGTACCGGGCAGCAGAGACTCTAGGGAACAACTAGCCACACTCTGCCACAGATATTTTCTAATGTCTTTACTCTAGGGCTTGAGTGAAAAATAAAGAGGGGAGAACATAAGGGTACAAGGGAAAGAGGGGTGCTCTACTGGAGTGTTTGCTGGGCTTGTCACACTTCTCCAGGCAGGTGAAAGGTATCGTCTCACCCTTTTTAGCATGACGGTGACATCCTCATCTGACAAAGTCATATCGACGTGCAGTCAAGACTGGCAACAGTGAAGAACTACATGCCCCACACAGAGTCAAATGTATGTTCCATGAGAGAACTCTAAAACTTCATGAAAAAAAAGAGAGAGGCAAATCCCCAGAGTACACACAACCAGGGAAACAACAAATCCCTTGCAAGTCTTGTGAAGAGGCTGTGGTCCAGGCTGAGTGTGAGAAAGAGACCTCGTGTCCTGTTCCCTGGTTGAGTTCCACAGCTCCCTGGCATCCCGCAGGAGAGCAAGAGCGGAGGCTGCGGTTGGGGACCGTGGGCGGCTCCCTCTCACGGGGCATCAGGCTTTGCTTCAAGCTCATGGCCAGGCTCAGGCTGACCTCATGGTACTTGTTTTATATTAGAATATTTATGAAGCCCTGTCTGTGAAATCTGATGTCAGACAGCATGGCATCTGCTTGTCAAAATGTAAGTGATTTGATGCCAGAATTTTTAATGTCAAGCATAAGCACAGACATCATCCCACCCTCTTGCATATGCCCAGAGAATGTCCCCAAAGGAAACAGAAACAGTATTTGCAGCAATACTGACTGTGGCAAGAAAATTTAATCAACAAAGGCATCTTGAGATTAAGAAAGTTGAAACTTCCGTGAGGCTGCTTCTCTTTGTAAACATGAGAACTCTGCAGACCCGTGACACAGTGGGAGGTGTCCGACTCATGGGACGATGCCTTTGCTTTCCCTAAAGGCTTTCCCAGCTCCCAGCAGTCTGGGGGCCACTTCTGAAAACGACGTGCATGTGCCACAGGAGCACTAGGGGGAGGCTAAACCTGGTGCCCAAGGGGCCACTTTCGGGGATTAAGACACAGGATGATACTAAGCAGGAGGAGGGCGGGGAAGGAGCGTAGCTTGAGCGCTTGAGCTCTTGAGCATAGCTTGAACCCGAGGGTGAACACACATGTCTCCAGGTGTGCGGTGGCAGCTGAAGGCTCCTGGGGGAATGTGGCCACTGGCACCCAGGCATGGGGAGCAGGCGGTGTGTGAGTTTCATCACAGATAATGGTTGGGGGTTGCATAGTAGAAAAAAGTGAACAGTTTTCTCCTCTTACTATGCTCTCGACGCTTCGCTTCTGACACCAGTTGTTTGGGAGTTCCCCACACACAACAATTCTCTGATTCTCTGTGGACACAGGAACGAGATCGTTCAGACTTGGCTGCTGACGCGGACCAGCTGCGTGTCCTGCAGTTTAACTCAGTTCTGACACTGTCTGCCTGTGATAGCATCACAGGCTACGGGTTAAGGGCTCAGTCCCACACGACTGCCCCACTTCAGACACCAGCTACAAGCAATAGGTCCCCCGGTGACCCACAACTGCTGTTCAGCTTGGCTACGAATTGGAGATCCCCACAACACCTGCCTCATGTTTGAATAATTTGCTATAAAGGCTCACTGAACTCAGGGAAACATTACTTACCATGATCAGTTTGCTATAAAAGATATTACAAAGCATCCAGATGGATAGCTAGATGAAGAGACACATAGGGAGAGGTTCAGAAGGATCTCAAGTGCGGGGTCCTCCATCCCTGTGGAGATGGGGTACCCCACCCTCCCAGCACCTGGATGTTTTCAGCAACGCAGAAGCTCCTAGAACCTCATTGTTCGGGGATTTTTATGGAGGCTTTATCAGGTAGGCATGATCGAGCATCATTAACTCAATCTCCAGCCCCTTCCCCCTTCCCAGAGGATGGGGGAAGGTCGGACTGAAGGTTCCAAGCTTGCAATCATGGCTTGGTATTTCTGGGGACCAGTCCCTCCAGGAGGCCATGGATAACTGCCTTATTACAACAAAAGATGCTCCTGTCACCCAGGAAAGTCCAAGGGATTTAGGAGATCTGTGCCAGGAACTGGGGACAGATATTTCTTATGATTTTGCAGGGTTAGATGTATATTTATAGTTGAGGAGAAATATCTATGGTTGGCGGTAGAAAACAAGGTGTTTAGAATGCTCTGAGACAGGAGATGCAAGTTTTAATAGCCTATCCTGGCAGGGCACAGTGGCTCATGCTTGTAATCCTAGCGTTTTGGGAGGCTGAGGCGGGAGGATCACTTGAGGCCAGGAGTTTGAGAACAGCCTGGGCAACATAGTGAGACCCGATCTCTACAAAAAATAAAAAATATTACTTGAGCGTGGTGGCTCACATGTGTAGTCTCAGCTAAAGCAGAAGGATCACTTGAGACCAGGAGTTAGAGGCTGCAGTGAGATATGATCGTGCCACTGCACACTGCACTCCAGCCTGGGCAATAGAGTGAGACCCTGTCTCTAAGGGAAAAAAGCCTACGCTGTTTCATTACTGAAAACCCAAGTAATGCATTAAGTATAGAGCAAAACACTATATGGGTGCTAAATGGGTCTAAATAAGTATTAATGGCAGTTTCCTAACTTTTCCTTTCTTTCCATGAACTGGATAGGTACACCCTTGGCTAGCTATCAGTACTCATGAGTCAAGCACCTAGATCTCTGTATCCATTTTCTCTGAAGGTCATCTCCAAGGAGCAGAGCTGTTCATCTCCCTTTAGAGAATCCAGTTTAAGGGGCTCATACCGAAATCCCAGAGAACACCCTAAGGAACTCTTAAATAGGTGCGACTAAACGCTTGTCCCAGGACTTACTAGATTTGATGAATCTAATTCAAGATTGCAGTAAACATGTTTTCCCTAGTGGGTTGTTGTTGAAAATTGGAACAATTTCTCTAGACTCACCACAGTTAAAAAAAAAATCCCCCCCAGGCTAAAGGAGTTTTAACTGGATTCACTCAGAAGCCTCAAAATAGCCACTGCCGTGAACCCCACGTGCTAACATGCTTTCCATGGCTAACGCTGGACTAACCAGCAGACCCCTGGGGAGGCTGTGCCCAGTTGGCCCTATAAGTTGAGTCAGAGCGGTTCGTAGGGGCCGTTTCCATGACCGCAAGCAGACTTACAAATCAAAGAAACCAACCACACAACAGACACTCCTGTCCAGAATTCGAAGCTTGAATTTTGTTAACAATTTCCCAGAAAAGTACTTTTCAGATGAAGAAACTTTGGATAACAACGTATTCCTTGAAAGTTATTCCTTGACAAACATGTGAACTACTGGTCACCCCACATGAATGTATGGCTGTTGTCGGCTACGTCAGCAAAGCAGCCAAAGAATTCGAAGGAACAAGATGATATTAAGCCGGTGAGAATATCAGGGATTTGTATAATTTTCCAATCTAGGAAACTGTTGAGAAATGTGCCTGGATAAACCGTCCACATTTAGAGATGCCCACTGTACCTATTCAATCGTCACCAGAAAGAGTCCCTTATGGACACCATCCTCATTATTAAATGACAAGTCCCTTCCTGGTTTGCTGGGTCTCCACTCTCTGGCTGACTGGACCCATAGAATCTCCACGGTAGGAGCCAGACTAAGCCATTGTCATCTCTCCCTCCAAGAACCCACCACGGCACCTCACACTGCCAGGGCATTCTGCTTCTCAACTCACACGTCCGGTCGGGAGTAGCCTCCTAAAACAGAACTCTCTGAGGGACCCTAGGAACAGGGAGAGATAAACGACAACAGCAACAACAAAACCACCTAGTTTTCCTGTTTTGTCTTGTCTTGTTCGCTGGCTGGCCTTGCGCGTCGTTTACTTTCTAGGAATCCTACTCCTACCTTCCTCCTCCGGCGCTCTCAGCCCACGCACACCCCGGCATGGAGACGAACTGCGTCAGGGTGGTGACGCCACCCAGTCAGCCAGTGAACACAAAGACAGGCCTTCGGGCGGCCCTGGGACTCTATTCCACCTGCTGGATGCAAGGAAGGAATTGTGTACCACATGGCCATACAGCAAAAATAAAAAGGAGCGACCACACCAAATGCTGACGAAGACGCAGAGGAATGGGATCGTTTAAACATTGCTGGTAGAAGTGTAAAATAGTACAAGCACTCTGGAAAATGGTTTGTTTAAAAAATAAATGTGTAATTATCATGAAGGATGGCCAACTGGTACGTTTTAGCAGATGTTTAAGTTAATTCAGAGCCTCTGTTGTAAAGGCACAAAAGCCAATCAGTGCCCTTTTATTGCTTTACTTGTATAAATTATTTTAGTAAATTTCAGATTCCCAATTGAGTTAAATTGGACCTTTGTATCCATTTAATTTTTTCTTTTTTTTTTTTTTTTGGTCACAGCTTTCAGCTTCTCTCTCCATCCAATCACTCACAGTGAGGATCTTCTGAGTGGTCACCGGAAAGCTTGGGGCCCTGGTGGCCCACCTCTTCCTCTAGGAATTGTCGATCAATCTCCCTGGAGTTGAGGTCCACACCCAGTAAGATTGTTTTGCCTATGACAGGGTGGTAGCCATCAATCCTGTGATCACAGCAGCCCCTGTCATGCCAGTGGGCAGCAATGCTGAGCACAGTCCGGGAACACTGGCTACAGGTTCTGGGCTGGGAGAGCAGTTGACTACCTACCAGCCTCTGTTGTCATCAGTGCCTGGGCCATGGGCTGCCACACATGTGCACCCAGATACCTTTTGGGGTCAGGAGAACATGCACAACAGTAGGAAGGGATGCAGCAGCACAGAAGACAAGCAGGGTTGCTGCTCTTGCCCCAGCAGCAGGGCCATGCTGAACTCTCCCCAGGGTGGTGGGCCCCATCCATCTGCAAACCTCACCAAGGGCCCTCCCTGGGCCTGGGCTGGGGGTACACAATTACAGTGTCCCTATGTTGCTCCAAGACATCAGGAACAGTCAAGAGGCTGGATGCAGTGACCAGAGAGCTGTAGCCTGACTCTTGGTAAGGGGGGCTCAAGTACTGACCAGTTAGGCTCTTAGTCCATTCCACCTGCTATAACAAAATACCATGGATCGGGGGATTGTAAACAATAGGAATTATCTCTCACAGTTCTGGAGGGTGGAGGTCCACAATCAAGGAGTTGACAGATTCAGTGTCTGGCAAGGGCCGGCTTCCTGGTTCACAGAATGGCACCTTCTCCCTGTGTCCTCACATGGTGGGCAAGGTGAGGGAGCTGTCTGGGGCTCCTGCTATAAGGACACTGATCACTCCATGAGGGCTTCACCTGCATGAACTAATCACCTCCCAAACACCTCACCTCTTAATTCCATCACCTTGGCAGTTAGGATTTCAACATATGAAGTTTGGGGGGACACAAACATTCAGTCCGTGGCAAGTGTTGTATTTTTGCCACCTTCACTGGTGGAAACTTCAGAAGACTGCATGCTGAACACAAGTGGAGCCTGACAGCAGGTCACACTGGGATATCGTCTATTCACAGCAATTCCAGCCGTGGGGATGAAAGCATTTTAGGGTGAGAAAAGATAACACCTGACAGAAAGGTAAAACAGGGCCATGCATGCCAGAGCACCAGCCCACCAGCAATCAGTGGACCCATCTCGGGTGGCCTTCGCCATGTCACCGATCTGGTTAAATAGGAAGGACACGTTAGTTAAAGCTAAGTAAGTGTCCTCAATAGTGGCTGGGCTGTCCTGTTCATCATGCCAGTTGTTTTGATCACCTCCTGTTTACCTTGTGAAGTGGGGCATTCCCACTCTGGCACTGTGGGGACGGCCAAACACAGGACACCCAACGCTGGGCAAGTGGGACAGATAGCAGTTTATCAGTCATATCACTCACAGCCCAGGGGGTGGGGGACACCACATGCCATGCATGGCAACACGGGGACTGCACTTGGGAGCAGAGTGTACCACCAGGGCCATAGGAGGCAAACTTGTAGTAACGAGGGGGTTGAGGTAACCCTGGATTCCATGGGAGGATGTGATTGGCTTATTTGAATAATTCCATGGGCGGGCAGGGAACTGAAGCCCACTACTCAGGGATGAGCAACCTGGATGGAACTAGAGATCATTCTTCTGAGCAAAGTATCACAAGAATGGGTTGGAAAAATAAACGCCACACGTACTCACTATTAAATCGGAACTAATCCATCAACACTTATGTGCACATACAGTAGTAAAACTCAATGGAAACCAAGTAGGTGGGAGGGGCAAGGAGGGGACGGGTAAAATCACACCTAATGGGTACAATGCATGCTACCTTGGTGATGGGCACACTTTACAACTTTGACTCAAACTGCATAAAAGCAAAACATGTAATCAAAACATTTGCACCCCCGTAATATTCTGAAATTAAAAAAACAAAAACAAACACACAAACAAAAAAACCGAGAGGCTAAAGCCCAGGCTGGAGATGCAGCTGGCGTGGACCATGAGTCAGCGTAGCTCCAAGTGGATGGTTGCGTCCGGGATGTGGACTATAATTAGTGAAGACGTGGTCTTTCATAGGGATCGGCTGAAGCAGAGAAAGAAGAAAGTCACCTAAAAGCAAGAAGATGGGATGGCCAGAAGCCACAGGGTGGGACAGGTTGTCTAAATTCGGTGCCTGGAAAACAGGGGCAAATGTATGTACGGCTGAGAGGGCAAAGCGTGGGGCTTTGAGTAGGAGCTTGCAGACGGCCTACGTGTGTGCCGTGTTGAGTCATGCTAGGAACAGCAAGAGCTCTCTCCAGCACAGCAGGGCATCCCAGCTGAGAACTCCCGAGGTAGGAAGAAGACTTGCAAATGTTAAAAATATCCATAGCTTTATGTTTTCCTAAGCTCCATCTGACTCTTTATTGAAAGAACTGAGCCGTATCTATGGATCTTCTACTATAAATCCGCACATTTAGGAAAAGAGTTTCTGCTTCCCTGAAACATGCCACACTTGTCCCCTGCCCCATCAGGCACAAGGCTGCTTCAAGCCCTGAGCTTTTACTTAATGTTATAAAAATGCTATTTCTCATCAAATTATTCTATAAATTTAATATAACACTAATAATTATTCTATAAATTTAATATAATACTAATAAAGACTCCCAGTTGGATTTCTTAAGAAACTGAAAACCCTTACACTACAATTATGTGGAAGAATAAATACCCATGACAAGCCAAGTAAACTTTGAAAATGCAATTGCAACATGTGTATCAGAAATATTATGAAGTTAATTTCTTCAATATTGAGTTTCTGTTTCTGCTTTGAATTCCAGGTATATATCAGTATCTGCATTTTTAAAAAATATTCATTTGGGCTTCAAAAAGAAAGTTTTTGCATACTAATGGAGCATGTTCATAGCAGGGACCATTTCGGATCCTCGTGAGAAGCAGGTTAACTTGTCTTCAGAAAAGGAGATTTGTAGCTTTGAGTCCAGTGAACAAGTGGACTGAAAACACAATATTACAATTCTAAATGTGAATGGACAGGCAGCAACCACCCCCTCTACTTTAGGTTCGATTTTGAAATGCCGCACAATTAATCCTCACGAGGCACCTTATTATACCTATTTATAAAGAAAGACTCAGGAGCAGGAGGTGCAGCTCAGGACTTCACAGAGACAGCTGGAGGCTATTTTCAGAGCCAGAGCTCTGAAACCAGAGAGTGGACAAAGGTCCCGTGGGCTAAGACCACGCTTCCCTCCTCAGAGAATCAGCATGGAAACCACAAAAGGAACCCCATGGGTTTTTTTGCTTTGTACAGCAATTTTTAAAAATGCATGTACAAAATGAGTGCATTTTGTGTGTGTGTGTGAATGGAGATGGCTCCTCTGTTACTGACCTGCCTCCATACTGAGTCTCAGGTACTCTGTTATTACAACACTCCACGGACTAAGACAGGAGCCAAAGAAAGGCGGGCACAGGACCTATCCTGGATCCACTCAACCTCCTCTCTGGGTCTGAGCCTCTCAGAGGGAAGAGAATCGACCCACCAATTGCAGGCCTTCCTTGAGAGCTTGCTATGTGTCCCACCTAAGGGATTCCAGTAAACATCAAACTTGGTTCCTCATCTAGGGAGCTGGACCCCCTCTAAGTAAAATTGTTACTTGCAACACCTTGCAAAAAATGATGAATGCCCTACCTCATGGATCTTTATAAAGGCCCAAACAGCATCACTTCATGTCATGGTTTCAAATCTGGACGAGTGTCATAACCATCAGAGATACCTTCTGAAAATTAGCGATTTCCAAGACCCGACAAAAGGCACTGAACCAGAGAATGTGCAATGGGGACCCCACAGTCTCATAACATAATACAGAACATCTGTCAACATTTCATTTCAATTGAAAATCACTCATCGTACTAAGAACCTGGAAGATCTCAAACTAAATGGCGAGAGACCATCGACAGATGCCAATGCTGAGATGTTAGAATTATCTGATAGAGAAAAAAGGCAGGATCGCAGAAATGCTTCAGTGAGTAATTACAAACATGACCGAAACAAATGAAAATACAGAAAACCTCAGCAAAGAAAGAAAAAAATATAAAGAGGAATTGAATAGAAATTTTTGAACTGAAAAACACAACTGAAATAAGAAGCTTGGTGGATGTGGGTTCAACAGCAGGATGAAGGTGGCAGAGAAAAGAATCCGTGGACTTGAAGACAGGGCCGTAGAATTACCCAGTGTGAACAACAGAGAGAAAGTAGAACAATGAACAGAGCCTAGGGACCCGCAGAAGGGAGCACAGCGAAAGACCTAACCTTTGGGTGGTGGAAATCCTTCACCGCTGCAGGGTGGGTGGGAGCTGTGGCTCCTGCAGCCCCTTCATTGGCACTCTGTGTATACAGGGAGATGTCTATTTCCGGTGTCCTGGTCCCCTACATGGCCTTCTGTGACACCACCACAGTGGGTGAGTTGGGGCATCTCGTTACAGCCTCTTGAAGGAGGGAGTCCAGGCTGCCACAAGGCTTTTGCTGGCGTGGGCTGTGGTAGGGCCATCATTTGTCTGTGGTGTTTGGCTGGAGTAGAATATTTATTGCCTAAACTTTTTCTTACTGTCTAAACCTCTTGCAAGGTTGCCCTTTCCCTGGTCCTCTGGCTAGAGAAAGTAGACTTTTTTGGTCTCTGATTTGGTTTGTTTGGTTTTTGTTTTTGCCTGTGTTCACCGGGGGTTCTGGGTTGCTGGCTCCACCAGGATACAGCCTGGGATTGAAGAGGTAAGAAGAAAAGCCAGGGAGCTTACTGCTGTGTTGTTCAAGTTCCCTGGCTGGTCTGTCTCCTTCTCCTCACTGTGCCGTCTTCTTACGTTGGCTGTGCTTAGCAGGAGGAATAGAGAAAAGGATTCTACTTCACTCGGGGGAAAGTGGAATTCAAAATTCTTTTTCAAATTTCAGATCTCTTACTATAAACATTAAAAATCACATACTTCCCTGGAGTTTCTGATGGACTCTCCTCTGGTGGGACTACTTTTTCTCCCTCTTCCCATATACCTAGGCCTGCTGCCAGGAACTCTTTATGGTTTTACATCATTTTACCAATCTGAACATGAGTATCTTATTCTATTAGTGAAAGTGAGTTTTAAATTATGCACACATTCCTGGAAATACTGTCATGTCCCCGGGGGTGGCTGGAGGTCATGCCTCTTTTCTACCCTTTGAAAACTCATTCTTAAGGGCTCCATTCCTTTCAAAATGCAAGGCTGTATTTTTTGGAATAAGCATGAATTGTCCTTCTCTTGCCATCACTAAGAGTAGAATCTTAATTTAAGAACAGAATTCTTGGGCTGCAAAAGCCAACTAGGAGAAAACACTGTGTGATATTAATTTCCTTAGAGCTTAAACCAGTGCATCATTTGAGGGTGACTCACTTTTGATAATCGACCTTTGTCTGTCTCTTAAGTCTGACTTTATGGTTTAAAGGGTGTCACAAACACTATGACCTCATCCAGGCTGGCCCAGTCAGGGTAGGTATTGCTACCATCCCACTGGATAGAGAATGTCACCAAATCTTAGAAAATGAAGCCATTTGACCTTATAGGAACACAGTGAATAATCTGGACTGGAACACACTTTTCCCGACAGTTCAGAGGCCTCTCAACCACTCTCAGCTCCCTGTAGATCTCCACATAGATGTGGATCCAGACTGAACCAACCTCCTTCCCAAATGTCTTTGTACATCAGTGGTTCTCAGCTGAGGACAATTTTGCTCCCTAGGGCCCCTTTGGCAATGTCTGGAGACATTTTTGGCTGTCAAGCCAGGAGCATGCTGCTGGCAGCTACAGGGCAGAGGACAGGGATATTGCTAAACATCCTACACTGCGCTGAGCCACTCCCACCACAGAGAAATACCTGGCCCCAAATGGCAACAATGTCAAGACTGAGAAGTTCTGATATACATACATCTCCAGGAACTTGTTTATGAGAACTGCTCCCAGGATACACATCAGCCAGCGGCATTTCTCAAGCTGATTTTTTTTGTAACACTCCTTCTCAACAGCCTCCGAAAATGGGGGAGGGCATAGGCAAACAAATTTGGGAAACCCTCCAAAATATGTTCGTCTTTTGGAGATTTGCAACGCTCATGAGCATTAGAGAGGCATATAAAAATCCACTGATCAAGAAACCTTTTTATTTGTTGAATGCATCATTTCCCAGAATAATGTGCACCTGAACTCTCTCCATCCCTGCCTTTTGTTCTATGTAACAAAAATTAGCATCCAAATGACCTTCAAGAAACGCTTCAACTAAAGATTTCAAAAAGGAGTGGCCATTATCAATATTTCATTATTTTAAGAAAATTTTCATTTTAACACCTTTAGGAATAAGTACTGCAATAAAAGATAAAATCATCAAATAGGAAAAGTCTATTAACCTTAATTCAAAACTTCTATTAAAGTGCTATTATAGAGGAAAAAAACATTCACACTTCTGACGTTATTTTCCATCATAAGAAAAAATGCTTTGAGGCCACAGTACTGTGCTCGGAAACATATTATTTGTTTACATCACTGAGCAGAACCCAGACA
>RJWJ010017813.1:0-32450 GCA_004363605.1 Indri indri | reverse complement strand
CCTCCCATAACTGTCCCAGGGGCCTAGGAAGACAGAATGGTTTCAAGGGATATGACTAGGGTACTGTCGCTGCCGTTCTGTATGGCTCCAGGGTATTACTCTCCACATTCCTGCTCTGGCTTCAGCTGTGGCTCAAACAGCCTGGGGCACTTTTCAGGCCACTTCTCTGGAAAGCACAAGTGGTAAGCCTTGGTGGCTTCCATGTGGTGCTAAGTCTGCAAGTGCTCAGAATACAACAGTAGCGGAGACTTGGAGGCTTCCACCTAGATTTCAGAGGATGTTTTGAAAAGCCACAGAGGCAGAGCCACCACAGAAAGCCTCTACGAGGGCAGTGCCTAGAGGACCCCTGGGGGCAGGGCCACTGCCCTCCAGACCTCAGAATTATAAAGCCACCAGCAGTGTGCAACCTCAGCCTGAAAAGCTGCAGGCAATTGATTCCAACCTGTGAGAACAACCATGTGGGCTGTGCCCAGGGAAGCCTTGGTGGATGGACCACCTAAAGCCTTAGGAGCTCACTCCATTGTGCCCAGGATGTAGGACATGGAGTCCAAGAAGATTATTTTGGAGCTTAAGAATTAATATCTGCCCTGCTGGGTTTCAGACTTCGTGGGGGCCTATTACCCCTTTCTTTTAGATGATTCTTCCTTTTTGGAATGGGAATGTTTACCCAATGCCTGTAGAACCATTGTATTAATATCTAATAACTTGTTTTTTATCTTACAGGCTCATCAAAGCTGTAAGAAACTTAAGTCTCAGATGAGACTTTGAACTTTGGATTTTTAATTTGGTGCTGGAACAAGTTAACATTTTAGGGACTATTGGGGTGAAATAATTACATTTTTCATATGAGAAGAGTGTGAGTTCTGGGGGGCCTCGGGCAGAATGTTATAGTTTGGATGTTTGTCCACACAAACCTCATTGTGAAATTTGATCCCCAGTGTTGGAGGTAGGGCCAAGTGGGAGGTGTTTGGGTCATGAGGACACAGCTCTCATGAATAGATTAATGCCTTACCTGGCTGGAGGGTGTGAGTAACGGGTGGGTTTTTCATCTATTAGTCCTAGTGTGAGCTGCTTGCTAAAAAGAGCCTGACACTTCCCCTCTCTCTCTCTTGCTTTCCCTCTCTCCATGTGATCTCTGCACATACTGCCCCCCTTTGCCTTCTGCCACGAGTGGAAGTTTCCTGAAGCTCTCATCAGGTGCAGATGCTGGTACCATGCTTCTTGTACAGCCTGCAGAACCATGAGACAAATAGACCCTTTTTCTTTATAAATTACCCAGCCTCGGGTATTCCTTTATATTAATAGTAATGCAAACTAAGACAGTATAATTCTTTGGGAATAATCTAGCAATATCACTCAACATTTAAAATGTGCTTACTCTTTAACAATTTCATTTTAGGAATCTATACTCGTACGTGTAGGGGTAAAAAAAAGCATTATTTGGAGCATCAGTTGTTAGAGCAAACAGAGAGAATGTAAATGTCCATAAATAGAGAGTTGATAAAAACAATTATAGTACATCCATATTATGGACTACTATGAAAATTTCTAAAGGAATAAAGTAGATCTTATGGACCAGTATGGAAAATTTTTGATTATGTATTTTTTAGCAATAAAATAATTTTCAAAGTATATACAGTATGATCTAATATTTGTCTAAGAATGGAAAACATGTATGTACATGTAAATTAACTTGTATGCACATATTATAAGGTCTTGTCAAATGCACAGGAAGCTTTAATGATGTTTCCTACTAGAGAATGAGAGTGGGGTATGATTTTATTTTTTCAAGATTCAGATAAGTATTTTTGAAAAAAATTAAAAGCCAGTAATTTTTCTTAATTTAAAAATTTCACAAATACAATTAATGTTCAAGTTTTATTTGACTGCTTTCTTTAATTATTATAATACTAAATGCTTTATATTCATTGAGAACTTTTCACGTATGTAACATTTTCACATGTATTAGAAATCTCATAATAAAATATGTGCCTTGAGGGTATAATGGAAAGAAAAGGTTTGAGGCACAGAACTTTATCAGAATGGAGAAATACTTCCTTTTTTTAAAAAAAAATCTTAGTGAAGCTGATGGGAATATTTAGCTCCATGGGCAGAAAGGAATTCATAGAACTGTTATATTCTAACCTGCTCTATTCACTGGAGACTGTCATGTAAATGTCTGATAGAGCTACGCATATGAGAAGTTACACAACATCAGTGTTCATTAAGATAGGTCATTCAGTACAAAGTGAGCTCATTTTACCAATATAAATTTGCAGAGATCGAATGAAAGAAAATCAAAGATGAAGGAAAATCCAAAGTGTGACCTTGAGCCATCGCCTGTGGGTATAGTCTTGTTTCATCAATGTCAAGAAAAGCAGAGATAACTTTTAAGTTATCTTGGAGCATCAGAGCATGCCAATTACCTGTGGGTTTCTACCCTGATGAGAAATCAAACTAATACATACCTGCCTATTTCATACAGAAGCATAATCTCTCACCTCACATTGATGACAGGAGGATCCAATGTGGATTACAAATTCTGAGTTTAGAAAGCATTCAAAGGAAAATGACAAGCAAGAGTCAGCCATAATATAGGATAGGATTGTGATAATTGACTTGGACAGAATTTCTTTAAAATATGCTACTTACAGACACAAAGGTGTCATAGATGTACGCAAAAAAAAAAAAAAAAAAAAAAAAAAAAAAAAAAAAAAAGAAAAAAAGAAAAAAAAGAATAGTGAGTAGAATGTGAATAAAGTGTGGTGATTTACACTTCATCCTTGCTGCATCTGAGTACTTCAGCCTCCCTGTTTGCTGAGGTTAATGATGTTAATAATGAAATTTCCTTAAGTGGCAGGCAAGGCGAATAAGAAAAAATGTTATAAAATAGTATCAGATTAAAGATTACACATCTGGAATTTTCCTGGATTCTTCTCATTTCATGTAAGCCTGTATCAGTGCTCCATTTAGAACTCCTGCATCCTTTCCCTTTTTACTGTTTTTTTCTCCTACTCTTGTTTCTTCCTTTTTTCTTTCTCCTCTTCCTCCCTCCCTCCCTCTCCCTTCCTTCCTTCCTTCCCTCCCTCCCTCCTTCTTTTCTTCCTTTTTCTTTCTTAATTTTTCTCTCCCTTTTCTCGTCTTTTAAACAACGTTCTACCTCTTGCTTCCAATAGCCAGTACCTGTGTCTTTTTTTTTGTGGCCTGCCCTCACGCTACCGCAGAGAACTTTGACCATATGCTCAGAGAGCCAAAAGTGCTTAGAAAATTCCATGTGCCCCCAGGCGGTCTTAATTCAGGTGGGGTATGAAAGCCTACCTCCCTTCTTCTTGTCAGGACAACTTTGAGACATAACTCACACTCTATAGGTCCCTGAATCAGTCTGAACATCCCTGAGAGACTTTGAGGTTGCATCCTCACTTGCCTTCTTCCCCTTCACTGTTTTGTTTTTCTCCTATTCCCCTTTCAGCCTTTTCCTGGGGTGCTGCTGTAATAAATCACTTGAGCACACATTTTTATCTTGGGGTTGCTTCTCTTAGAACATAATTTCTCCTATCAAAAAAGTCAAAGTGGCTAATATCTAATGAAATGTGACTTTCAAAAATCTTTTAAAAATACTTCGTTTAAATATATTTTTCATGTAGTAAAATTTCCTTCGCCAGATGATGTAACCAGGTTTTTAGCTGAGAAACATGTAGCCGTCGTAGTTATAGGTGAAGCCTAAAAGAATTGATGTGACAGGTAATACTATTATGAATCTAATCAGGATGGATGTTAATAATGGAAATCCTCCTCCCACTCCACCTCTCACATTAAATTAGCAGAAATCCAATTCTCCAAATTGTATTATTTTCCCATTCACTTGACTTTTATACGCATACAAAAATAAGATTTTATTAGTGATTTACACATGAACTGAAGTTTTTTTGAGGCCGTCGATCATTAATCCTAGTCCCTTTTATGCATTTTTGGTACTGTCCCGTAGTAATTAAAATAAGAAAATGTGAACAAAAGGTAAGTTCTCTGCATAATAGCAAAAGGTTTAGGAATCTATAGTATACTTTATTCCAAAAGAGAGGAAGTAAACTTATACTTTCCAACTAAAAGTGATGGAACAAAGGACTTTCCAGGTAACTCTCTTTGTCGACAATTTCAGCATTCAGGTTAACCAAGATGTATGTATGATTTCTTGTATGATTGCATGTATCTTTCACAAAAATGTTAGTGCCTAGTCCTGACATCTGTTGTATACATTTTTTCCAAAGGATCTGATTTGATAGTTCTGTGTCAACTAACATTAGATTTCTCATTTTTTAGAAATACCTTCCAAATAAAGGCATTCAGTCTAAACATTGTGTCTCATGTGGAGGGGATTTTAATTACTTTGGTATCTGGAAGACTAACTTCTATTAATACTTCACTTACTTCACTTGTAAGGCGCTTTCCAAATAGGTACTTATGTGGCCATTTCTATTCAAGTAGGAACAGAGAAAGGCATTGCTCCTGAGAAAGTGGCCACTGGGAAGCAATGCTTCTAGGCCAAGAGATGAAATACCAGTGAAAATATTCCCACTTTTTAAAACCACCATGCTATTTTGTGTCTACCTAGCATCTTTTGCTATGGAAGGATCTTCTCATCTTTTTCACCTAGCAAACTGCTATTCATCTTTTAAGAATAAGTTCAAATGTCTTTTCCATTCTGGTGCTTTCTTTGACCCTCTCTTGACAGAGCTAGATTTCCTGACTTCCAGTTCTCTTATATTCTACATATACTCTTATTATAAAGCGATTACCATATTTGTAATTTAATATGTGCAAGTTTGTTTACCTACCAAAATTTATAATCTTTGAAACCAAAAGTTATTGATTTATGTATCCCCAGATTTTAGTGCCATGACTGAGATATGGAATGTACTTAGGAAATGTTTATTAAAGAATAAATGGATGAATTAATAGGTAAATAAATGTACAAATGATAAGATAATTACATTATTAATGGAGATGGACATTAAAATATAAAAAAAATGTTCATGGGCAGAAAATATGGTTGGGGACTGCTGCTCTAAGAGATTGAATGAAGAACTGTGTTTTTTATGCTGGGATGATCAGAGACAGTTCTATGAAGGAGGTTAAATTTAAATTAGGCCTCAAACAATGAGTGAAGTTTTTTACTAGTCTGGTGATCAATAATATTATTTATAAAAGTGCTTTCAGAAGCATAAAAATGTCGTAAGCTGTGTCTTAATCCATTTTATGTTGTTATAACAGAATACCTGAGACTGGGTAATTTATTTAAGGAAAACAAAAAGGTTTATTTGGCTCATGATTCTGGAGATTGGGAAGTCCAAGGGCATGACACTGGCATCTGTCAGCTTCTGGGGAGGGCATTGAGCTGCATCATAAGATGGCAGAGAAATGAAGGAGAACCTTCATTTTCCACGTGCAAAAGGGGCAAAACATGAGGGGTATCTTCACTTATAACAACCTGCTCTTTCAGAAATGAATCCATTCCTGTGAGAACTAATTCAGTCTTCCAAGAGTGAGAACTCAACTGCTGCAAGAACGACATCGAGCTGCCCATGAGGGTGGAACTCCTATGACCCAAATGCCTCCCATTAGGCCCCATCTCTTAAAGGTTCCACCTCCCAACATTGTTGCACTGGGAATTAAGATTCCAACATGAGTTTTGGCAGGCACACTCAAACCAAAACAAGCTGCAAATAACTCATTAATATTTATTATGCCACATTGAGTATACTGAATTTTCTGGAGTAATTGATACTCCAGAAATTATAATACTACAGAAAATATTTACAATTCAAAGAAATAAAGAAAGGGGAAACCTTAAACAGAGCAGAAGTAAATTAAAAATTTAAATGGCTGATCAATCTACCTAAAGCATCTTTTAGTAAATTAAATGCTAATAAATATTTTCATGGAGAAAAATAAATCTTAAATCATTTTTTAAAATTTTATTCTTGGACAAGGCAATTATTAGATTTCATAATTTTTTAATGTAATAATACTTGCATTGTAGCCTACTCAGTGAATAATTTTGAGCTATAGGAATGGAATCTGAAAAGACTATTAATTTAAGCTATGTGGTTGGAATCTAAAAATTTAATACCATCATGACACAGGGTCATCATCTCCTTAAGTTTATTTATTTGCAAAATAACTTTGTAATTCTTCATTTCTAAAACTCAGAATTATGCTATAGATTCTGGAAGGAAAAGAAAGACCTATCACTTGCAAAAATGCCTTATTTATTTATTTTAGCACTGCTATTTATTTCTAATTGGTATGCACTTAGAAGAACGTCAGAAACAATAAGAAAGTCAGATATAAAGACTAGATTAAAGCAATTGTCCAGTTAATTTTATATTTATCTGAAAGATTAGCTCCCAAATCTCAAGGCTGTTAGGTTTAACTAACAGCTGTTTTATTAATGTTTTCAAATTCCTTTTCATTTGTATACATGATACAGCTGCTGTGTGGCTGGCTTTGAAACAAGCTAATCTGACCAAGTAGAGGTGATGCGGTGTAAATGGCAGTCTTAGAGTATTGTGCTCTCCCAAGTCAATCTTTATATGTAATGCTTAAGTTTGCATACCATTCTTCTGGCTTTAACTGGTTAATTAATGCATCTGCTGGTTTCCATGACTAAAGCAAGTATTCCTGAAGGATAGTTTCTACCATATTTAAATAATTCTGTTACTGAAAATTTTTGTAGTGAATCTTATGATGGAATTGACTTTCCCATTAAGTGGGTAGAAACTGGGTTAGCTTATCAAATCTCTAACTTTTGGTGGTCAAGTTTGAAATGCCATTTAGGAAGGACACCTTGCATTTTACTATAGTGTCTAAAGTTTACTGGGTAAGTCAGAGGGAAAATAAGGGACATTTTAAAAATTGTAACCTTTACTATTATATGTACTCTGCCATAGGTGTGGGTGTTACTCAAAGCAAAGCGATCAATCATTTTGGCCTTCAAAGAGACTGTCTTTGAACACCACCACTTAACTACCTGAATTGTGGCTTTTTTAGACACTAATTGTTGCTCATTAACTGTGTTCTAAGTGCTGTGCCAAGTGCTGTACATAGTTTATCTCATTTAATCCTCTCTATGACTTTATGAGGCAGATCCAAATAGAATCCCCATTTTATAGATGAGTAAATTCAGGCTTGAGTAACGTCTCCAAGGCCACACAGATGGTAAGCAGGGATATTGGGATACAAGCCCAGGCAATTTAGTTCTAGAATTTGTGCTCTCTTGAACTTTGTATTTATTTACCCTTTAGGAATATTATCAAAATAAACCATTCTAATGGTGTAGTTAAATTTGTAGTTATATGGCTTAGTGGAATGTTTGTTGGAACACCTGGAGTTCAAAGATGAGTCCTGGATTTATAGGCTTAGCAACTAATTCACATCAGCCAAACTCAAGAGAGCTGAGCTAATCACACAGAAGGGCTATTTAATTAGTTTCCAGTGGGTGTTTTTTTTCTTTCCCGTGATAAAAATGAGCAGTGGTTAATGGTATGGTTGTTAGGGTTAATCAGTCCAAATTTAAGTTAACATCCCCCACTTAGCACTGTAACCTTGGCCAGTTTACTAATCCTCGGTTTCCCCATCTGTAAAATGAAGGTAGTAGTCCCATTTCATCAAATTGTTATGACTTATGCAAAATGCTTTTTATGGGGCTAGAGTCATAGGTGACCTTCAGTAAGTGGTAATTATTGTTAATCAAAAATCATAGGACACGATCCATTTCCGTTATCCTATCTGGAAAATCACATGAATAACAGGTAGTTTGAGGAACACCAAATCTGATAAAAGAGAGTTGCAATTCTTATGGAATGTTTTATTCAAGCTTGAAAAATTATTCTTCCTCCATTGCTATGTTTTCTATATGAGGTGCTGAAATACTCATTGTCTGCCAGCATCGGGTTCCTTCCTATAAACAGTGCTGGATAAATACGAATACATTCCTAAGTTTTAACTCTACTTTTACAAAATTTCTATCATTACAAACTTCCTCATCAAAGTAATACTATATATCCTAAATTTGTACACCATCTGTATTAAAATGGCACCATGGATTAAAGAGTAGTTTTAGAAGAAAAAATAATTATTAATTTATTAAGTGCGCACTATTTTTTCAAAAAAAAAAACTAACAAAAACTAGCTTATATTGATCTATATTACTACTACACATTACTTTCTTCTTAAATCTCACAAAGCTTGCGTCATGACCATCACATTCAGAACCTAAAATTTCATCTAAATCACTTATTGTCATTTGCACCAACTCACGGTGACACACTGTTTTTGTAATAACGTTTGTTCATGATCATTACCTCTTTAGAACTTTTAGGATCTATGATATAATTTCAAGCCATATTTAAAATATGCAAAGGTTTAGTCTACATTTTCTATTTGATTTAACTCATAGCTTCATGTTATTATTTATTTGAATTAACTGTCCCTCAAGTAAACTATTTTCTTTTGAAAGTCAGCTAAAAGCTTATGAATAAAATGTATTTGATTCTTTAGGTTGCATAAACTTTTAACACAAAAGTGTCCTGAATTTGAAAATCTTATGATCCAGTACAGGGATTGACAAACTATAACCTATAGGCCAAATCTGACCCACCAACTGTTTTTGTAAATAAAATTTTATTGGAATATAGTTATTCTCATTTGTTTATTTATTATCTACAGCTGCTTTCATACTATAACAGTGGAGTTGAGAAGTTGTCAAAGAGCCTGTATGGCCTATAAAACCTAAAATATTTATTACCTGGCCCTTTACAGAAAAATCTGTGGACCCCTGATCTAGTCCAAGAGATTAAATAACTTCTAATGCCTACTACACAGTAGATGAACATGGATCCAAAAATCCTCAACAAAATACTGGAAAACCAAATTCATCAGTACATTAAAAGGATCATTCACCATGATCAAGAGGGATTTATTTCTTGGATACAAGAATAGCTCAATATACACAAATGAAAAATGTGATATACCATATTAATAGGATGAAGAACGTGATCATCTCATTAGATGCAGTAAAAACACGTGACAAAATTCAACATTTTTTCATTATTAAAAACTATCAGCAAAGTAGGTATCTCAATATAATAAAGGCCATATGTGATAAGCCCATAGCTAACATTATACTCAATGGTGAAAGATAATTGTAACCCTTTTCTTCTAAGATGTGGAATAAAACAAGGATGTCCACTCTCACCACTTCTATTCAACATAGTACTGTAAGTCCTTGCCAGAGCAATCAGACAAGAGAAAGAAATAAAAGGCATCCGAATAGGGGGAAAAGTGAAATTATTGCTGTTTTCTGACATTATGATCATACATATAGAAGACCCTAAAGATGCCACTTAAAGATTACTAGGACTAATAAACCAGGAAAGTTGCAGGATACAAAATCAACAAAACAAACCAAAAAAAAAAAAAAAAAAAAAAAAAAAAAACCCAAAAAAACCCAGAGTTACAATCTCAAAATTATGTTTGCAAGAAGGAAATATATACAGATGTAGAAAAAGAAAATTTATTCTGAGATCAGCATGAAAGTCAATAAACCTAGCTGTTTTACTTAACATACTAATGGTCTCTTATTGACAAAAATGTGATAACGTAGCAAAGTTGAATGAGTTTATTTCTTTTTAATGTTAATTTTAATTGCTGTTTTAAAATTTGAATAAAAAATTTGAAGAACTTTGCAGAATTCTTAAATAATTTGGGAGTTTTAAAGATCTTGGTTGAAACTATTGGTCTAGATGAGCATAACCTTTTAATCAAGTGTCTTTGTTTAACCTTAGTCGTTCAGTAGTGTGTGTGTATTTGGTCATAATTATTCCTGGGTAAGACCGTCTGGCTCAGAGTGCTCCTTCAGGCACCATATTCACTTCAGGGGCAGCTAATTGAAAGGCAAACATTGTCTTTAATGTATTGACAACAGAAAAAAAGAAGTCTTGAGATTACTAATTTAACCTACTGGGTCTGGTGTTAGTTCTTGCATTCTTGTGATGCAGGTGGAGGTAGCAGGTGGCATTGGGATGGTGCATCTTCCCTGAAGATCTATTTATTTGGCATGGATCAAAGATAAAAGGATCTTATTAAGAATTGGGACTGGCTAGCCCAGGATTTGAACTAATAGTCTTGGCACTAAATAATCCTTAAGAAGTAAAAGAATAGACTAATCTTTCCCTAAAATCAAAACGGGGTTTTCCACATTAATAAAACCTAATTTATAAAAATAAGTTAAAAATTCTGCCTAAAAATTTATATTATAAAATCTCCTACCCAAAATCATTTAAGGAAAGTGTAGATATTGCTTCTGGATGAGTTACTAGGAAATCTGTCTAAGGCATTGTCAATAAAGAGTTAAAATTTGAAGCTATTTTATTTTCAATTAATACAGCCAATTATTAAACTCAAAGCTTTGTGTTCATTTTGCAGTGTAGCATGTGCATTAGAGAACAAACATAACCACAGGTAATTAAAGCCATAGGTACTTTATATTTTCAAAGGAAAAGAAAATAGTTTTTAAAATAAGATATGCACACATATACATTATATAAATAAAATGCTTACTATGTGTGAAAAGATGGAGCACTTATTTAACAAGACTGAAAAAGCACAATGGGTGATATAAAATGCATATAAAATTAAACCCAACAGGTACATTCATCACTGCCACCAGGACAAATGGTTCAAGCAGTGAACATTTATTTAAATGACCTACGGCAGGATGGAGGAGAATAGCAGAAGATAAAAAGCACTGGGAAAAGTTTATACGTTTTTCACTCAACAAATACCTCAGGGGTTAGGGGAGAAACAATAGGAAATGACTAGGCTCATTTGGCCTTTTTTCTGACAGAGATAGAGAAAAGGGGGTGGTGGGTGGCTATCTTCTTAATGACCTAATTGCAAAGCCATTTGTTTTAGATGGCTAATCTGTTTTTATTGTGTCAGCATAGACGGCTTGGATAATCGCTGGCCCTGTGGCTCTGGAGTGATCAGATGGCACATTATAAATTGGAAAGTAACCAGGTCTTTCCCAATATAGGGTTGGTTAAAACCTTTGATGACATAAGTGTCTAATAAATAAAATATTCCTCGTCAGTTAAAGCTTAGCTTGATAATTAGACCGAAGAGCAGGTTGTTTCATGTTCGAAATCCAACAAGCTCCTAGCTACTCAGAGTTGAATCAAACTCAAGAACAAATTCTAATATGTTTGAGTAAAGTCTGGTTTATTTGCATTTTGAAAATTACCCTTTAAAGTGACTTAACAAAGAAGCCTGTAGCCAATTATCTGAGAATTATCAGAAAAATGTGGCTTTGATAAATTAAGTGTAAATGAGTCATAAATGCATCATAAATAGTGGGATTAGTTTTCTCTTGGAAGGTATGCAGATTCCAAAATAGAAGGTGAAAAAAAATTGGCAATTGTTCCTGTCTTGGGGTTTCTAAAATAGTTTTATGATGGTCTGTGTCTCCCTTTCTGTCTCTTTCTTTTCGTGGGACCTGTATAACTAAGTGTTGGGGCCTTCTAGTAGGGCTGTAAAAGGACAGAGATCCTATTTAAATCAGTATTAAAAGGAGAACAATAAGTCATCAGCTTTCACTTTCTTTAAATAGCATATAAAATTCCCACAACTTAATTCCCCTTTCCCTCTGGGCTCTTTATATTGTGCCTGAATGGAGTGGTTAAGGGGAGAAAAAAAATCACCCTAAAAGTAAAATACAAAGTATGTTAATATGGATGGTGCTCTTCATAGCCAAAGACGTGTTTACTTGGTGTTTTCATGTAAATACCAATCCTGGTATTTATTGTCTATCAAGGGAGCATTCCGGAGCAGGTAGTGACTTCCTACAGGGAGAGAACAAGATTGGTGGTCAACAGTTCTTGATCTCCCTTCCGATAGGCATGTAACCTCAGCAATCAATAGCGTCTTTAGGGGTTTCGCTTCATGTAGTTATTTTCAAACCCTTTTAATTCACTTTTTGACATCTCAGGACTCTCACATAGTTGCTTCGCTAGTACGTATTGGGATCTGGGTGAAGCAGGAGGCAGCGGTCTGTACATTTCTGAAAGGCACTATTCACCTTGTGCCTTGTTTGTCTCATGCACACTCCATACTTAGGAGCATTTGTTCTGCCAGGACCTCACAAACAAGACGAATGAATCTGTAATAGACTCCTCTCTGTCGTGCCAGCTGGTGCTCAGAGCTGCATGCCCGTCATGTATGCCTCCGCGCCACTGTTAGAAACTGCAAGTGCCCTGTAGCCAAAGCCTCAATCCCATTGCTGCTGCCTTGCTCTCAACTGATTCATTCCCTCCCTATTTACAACAGCTTCAGCTGCTCTCCTTCATAACATTGTCTGTATCTCCCCTCATCTTTTCTTCTTCCCATTCTCTTCATATTTGCTCCGTCACTGTTATCCTCCAACTCGGTTTTCAGGGACGTATATTCCCTACCAATAGGAGGAGCTTTATGAATTATCACTTAGGTAGGAATCTTTTGGAGAAAATGACCAAGTGTATTTTCTTACTAACCTCTAAGGGTTGACTCCACATTTTCCATGACCTTTCACTGATAAGAAGATGCCATGGGACATAGGGATCTAGCATTGGACTCTCATGGTCTTGAAAGATCTCATCGGCTCAGCCAAGACTAACCATATCTTCTCTAAGTAGAAGATTTCAGAAGCAGAAATCTTCATGTTACCATGGAAACACAGAGATCTGCTTCCCCATTCAATAGTGACAAAATGAAGCATAATGCCACATCAACAGGAATGAGATTTTCACTGGCAAGAAAATAAGTAGCAACAAGAGTGGTCCTAAGGGAGGACATATTTTGATAGGTTAGGGACATTCCAAAGGAGAATCAGAAACATATAAGGACAACTAAAGGGCCTGAGAACTCACCGCCTGGCTGTGAGTTCTGCAAAGGCAATGAATGACGTTTTTAACCGGTTGTAGTCATTGTTCTCAGTAAGACAAGGCCCTGAGGGAAAAGCTCTGAAGTCCGGTTTACTTGGTGGTTTCATGTTTAGGTTTACTTCCCAAATCCTGGCATTGATTTGTTCATCAGCAGAGAATTCCTGGATGGGTAGGAACTTCCTAGAGGGAGAGAGTGTGATTGCTGCTCAATAGTCCTTGACTCCTCTTCTGATATTCTCTATGTCCTATAAGCCAACAGATGCTGGTCCCTCCTGTCCAGCCTAATACAACTTCTTCCTGTATGGGCCCCTTGATTCAAGTCCCTCCACTCTGTTGAATGCACACCACCACCAATTTGGCCTTCCTTAATTAATGGGCTACCTCTATCTATTATGTCAGACAACGGAATCCTCAGGCGACTTGGCCTCATTCTACATTTTCTGCTTTGGCTTCTACTACTTCAGTGTTCAAACACTCTGCTCTGAAAAAATTAGAATTTTCTAACTTTGCATATGTTTATACAACACAAGAGTGAGAGATACTTGAAAATAAGAAATATGTTTTATCCATTTTTTCCAGTATTATATTGACACTTTTAATAGCAGTCCTTAGCAAATGCATTGTAACTTTTATTCATGATATATAGAAAACTTCTATTTTTTGTTAAGTTGAAGAATTAGAGCAGTAGGGAAATGGTTTATCCCACTCCTCCCTAACCTGCATAAGCCAGTAGAATCAAACATTCTTAATGCTAGGCTCTTAAGTAAAGAAAAGAGGACTTTTTCTTGGGTGTTATGGGTAAAGGAGAAGAAAATGACACCAATCTTCCATCTAATAGTTATTTTCCGCTCCTGGTTGCCAAACTGGATGCCATCAAGGTTAAGGCATTTTCCTTTGGGAAAGACACAGTATGCCTTGGAAAAGAGCTAATGACTCTTCTCCGTAATGATTTATTGAATACGACTGGCTACAGTTCCTTGGTTACTTGTTCAAAGAGAAAAGTCAGAGGAATTAAATTGAACCTCACAGCATTTACACAACAAATAAGATGTATGCCATAGCAAATATACTCCTTTTCTGGGGCCTTTCCCTATTATATTTTTCTCCCCAACCCTGGTCCTCATTAAACTATAGCCCTCACAATTGCATTAGAACCTAAGGGTTTAAATGTCATTGGCTTAATTATTATTTAATCAACTATTTTATCTGCTTATTATGGCAGACTGTATAAATATTTGGCGCCCCTCCATGCAGAAGAATGAGCTCAGGTAGCCATGTGACTTGCTTTGGCCAATGAATTGTGAGCATTGGTGACATGTCAGGTCTGGGCAGAAGCTTCATGAGACACTTGTGACTTGTCATATTCTCTCTTCTCTTATTCAATCATGGGTGCCTGTGTCAAGATGGAGCCTTCATTGGCCTGAAACCCTGAATGACTACCATAAACACAGCACTTTTGTCAAATACAATACACATAAAGCATGAGCAAAAATGAACTTTGTAAGTCACTGAGATTTGGGGATTATTACTGCAGGATAGCCTGTTCTGTTTGATACAGTTATGGAACAAAGATTAGAAATAATAAGCTAAAATATTTGTATTGTAGTCTCAATGGTAATTATAGAATTATGTCTAATTAATATATTCAGAACAATACATTGGAAATATTAAAATATTTAATATAATATCTACTTCTTCTAAAGTAAGATATCCATAAATCATATTATTTAGGAGATTCCCATAAACATGAGGCATCCTTCTGCTCTTCTTTCCTCTTTTGAGGAGAGATACTTATAAACGAAACTCTAAGAAAATTCCAAAATATTCCTTTATCAGCTCTCCTTGAAAAAATGAGTCCATATCATATTGCATTGTATTCTTAATACAGATTCTGACATACAATAGAAAATTAATAAATACACATTCAGTTAATAAATCATTATAGCAAGAATATAATTCTTTGCCTATAACAGGTACTAAAGAAATATTTGTTGAATTTAATCGAACTGCATTGGATTATAATTTTAAAATCCTTTGGAAATTTAAGCACTTTGTACTTCTGTCATCAGTCCAACACATACCAGATTATTCTTTTCTTCTCCATCAAAAATTATAAATACATTATCGTTTACACATTTTTGTATGTTATTTATTGAAAGTTATTAAAATGAAGTTTACTGAAATTAACTGCCAATTCCATAATTATTTAAACCTCGCTCATTTCTAGGTGGTGTAGCAAAGGTTCTCAAATTTTAGAGAGCCTATTTCTCACTTGGGGGGCTTTATATAATCCCATATTACTGGGTTTGGTACTCAGAAATTATGACTTGATAGCTCTCAGCTTAATCTGCATTTTAAATTGGTACCCCTAAGGTGATCTGATGCAGGTCATCTGTATACTACCTTGCAAAATATTCTACCAGAGCAGTATTTCAAAAACTTTAATCAACATAACAATGATTTGGAGGCCTTGGTAAAATACAGATTCTGATTAAGTAGTGCCAAGGCCAACCCTGAGAATCTGAATTTTAAACAAGTTTCTCCTTGATGCTGGCACTATAGATTCTCAGGGCACACTTTGAGTAGTAAGTAAATAAAGAGAAATGCATTTCATGTTTTCCTAAATTTGTGGATATTTATACCTGCCTCATAATTATTTTGGATTTTTGTACATGTCGGTTAACTCTTCAACTAGATTTCACACTGCCTGAGGCCAGGAATCAGACTAATTATGATTTTTCTCTTTTCCTCCATAGCTGCCATCTCAGTGCCCAGTACTTTCCTAGCAGGTGCTCAATAAATGTTGATTAATTGAAGAAACTACTAGAGAACAGCTATAAAGAAACATGAAGTATATAATTATATGCAGTAAAATGACATTTTTACAGAAAGGATTTGGATCAATGTCAAATGGATTTTCAGGGAAAATGAAAATTGACAACATACATTAAAATTTTTGAAAAACATATCCCATATTTGATCTGGATATTATGATCAAACATGCCAATAAATCCTTATTTTCCCCTTTATGAGTAATGTGGATTACCTAGACACTCAATATAAAGTTATAATTAAAAGTATGCTGAGACTTCTATGCCACTTGAGGTTGGCAATTTTGTTACAATAGTACGATACAAAAACTAGAAACGCATTACAGCATAAAAAACAGTCTCTACCTATTGAGGACATATAGTAGAAGAAAATGATCCTAGCTGTGTATCCTTGCTTTAGACTTAATTTTGTCAAGATTAGAAATAATCCTGGAGAAATGAAACAGAATGGGTATCATAATCTTGTAGCTAAGCTACTCACTTAGCAGCTCTGGTGTATACTCTTAGACCATACACTCATTCATTCATTCTCTCAAATATATTTTTTGTACACTTGCTATGCTGGTGCTAATCAATGATAATGCTGCCGTCCTTGATCTAACAGTCTAGCGTAAGATACAAGGGGACAGGCAATTATAATATTGTGCAGCAGTAGATAAGATGGAAATACTAGCTGATAAAAGTCACATAGGAGGAACCTGATGTTAGAGTAGGAGACTAAGAAACAGGGCTGAGACTGGATGCAGGGGCTTGCAGAGTGGGTGCAAATGTTAAAAGTAAACAACCCTCAAGCAGAAGCTAACTAGAGAGGTCAATAACCACAGGCAGGAACTGGCTTCACCTGGCTGTCTTGTCGACTATGTCTGCCACCTTACATGAACTTTGGCTAATTATGCTATCATTTACATTGTGGTTTTAAAATTTCTTGAAATCACCATGACAGTTCTGAGACAACCATATAAAGCATGAAAATGGCAGGGAACCCAATTCTAAGAATTACTACCCACGTTCTTAGTAAAAGCCAACCCCTTAGCCCTGAATATTCCTTTCCTCAATTAATAAGACTTCAAAAGACTAAAAACCACTTCCTCCCAGTGTAGCTGCTCTTTTTGAGCCTGCCTGCTTTCTTACTCTTGAGAGAGTGTACTTTCGCTTTCAATCTTTCAATAAAAAAGCTGCTTGCTTGGCTTATGTGGTACATCCTGAAATTCTTTTCCCTGGCGTTAACCAAGAACTTGGAAAGACCTCCATTTGGAGGTCACTAACACTGAGGCATCAGGAGAGGTTCCAGGAGGATATGACATCTAAATTGAAATCTGAAGCATTGAGAGTGAGCCAGAAAGTAGACAAAGGGCAAGGCAGGGAGGGGCATAGGGCAAAATGCTTTTCCTGCCAAAGGAGCAGCTTGTGCTAAGGCCTGGAGGTGGTGGAGAGCTCAGTGGATTTGAGGATGCTAATCAGGAGCCAGGTTATAAAGTCTGTTGTTTAAACCACACTAAGGTTTTTATTTTATCCTGAAGACTGTGTTTTAAATAGGAAAAACACGATTGGGTTTTTCATTTTATTAAGTTCACTCTTTGGGGACCTCTGTACCTAGGTGACAACACTCATGCAGCTCTTGCATTCTTGTTGTTTATATATGGGTCAATCTCCCCAACTAGACTGTGACCTCCTATAGCAGGGCTGTGTCTGCTTCAACTTGGCATCAATCTTAGGGCATGACACACACCAATAACAAATTGATCAGACAAGTTTGTTTAATGAACTTAAGGTTTTTTAACAAAGGGATGATCTATCCCATTACATCTATGTGGGTACTGAGAAAATTCTCACTGACTATAAAATGGATTATGGTGTCAAATAAAATTTGGGATTAGAAAATAGTAACAGACCTTTCCTATATATAGCTACAGGATGAAAGAATGTTATTTAATTGAAACCATTCTCTTCTTTGGGGGGAAAAGAATCACATTTGAAAGTCTCTGTAAGCAATCTGAAGTAATCATGGTACGGCCAACTCAAAACAATGTCACACCCATCCTGCGAATCCAATTCAATTTCTCCTTTCGTCTGGCCCAGCAGGAAATTAACCAGACAAGCAATTGGGATTTGTTATAATACTTCTTAGCATTTATATAGCTCTTTCTGGTTTCAGTGAACTTTATACACATTAATTACTTCACCATAAAGGCCATTGTCAGGTGGGGAAACAAATATAGTTATCCCCATTTTTTGGATAAGGAAATTGAAAATGCACAGGGGTAACTTGCTGCAGATTGGTCTGCCAGTCAGCAGTAAACTCAGGATTAACTCCCAGAAGGCCAGTACACAGTTCATTAGCCTAAATTGCCTCAAGATGAAAACTATTCCTAGAGTCCTGAAAGAGAAAGGGCTCCACATTGCTATCAGGGAAAGCAAAATGTAGTAGCCAAAATTGTTCCCTTGTTTCTCCTTTTCCCCTCTGAGCACAGAAACAATTTCATGGATCCTTGAGACAATATATTAACTTTGGAGCTGGATTTGTGCATGAGCAACCAGTTCCCCAAGTAGAAATAAACTTCTTTTTGCAGGTGCCTTCATTCCTTGAGGATACTGGGGTACAATCTGGCAGATTCTTGCTTCCGAGTCCTAAATGGTACCCTTGTGGTTTGGAAACTTGGCCATGGATAGGATCTTGCCCCAAGGATCGTTTCTCCAATCCGGTGGGACTTCTGGGGATTGGAAGCTAGCAGTCGCCCATGCTCCCCCTTTAGGTCATTTGTTAACTGGGAATAGCCTGCTGTATGGTGTGGCAGTGTTTGTTTCATGGTGGGCTTTAGAAGAAGAGCTCATTCTGGGCTCAGTTTATTGGACAGCTTGGAGTAACTGGTTGGATAAATTGGTATATATCACATATACAGCTACAGCTTTCAGACGTCTGGAAAACAACTGGGAATTAAAAAGGCACTCCCGAATGGTCAGTTGCAGAAAGACATGCATTATAGATATGTTATAGGCAAGCTGGGAATATTAGCTGCATTTTAGACACTGTAAGCCCTGGAGTGTCGCCTAATTAAATTTAGAGAACCCTTGGAGTTGTAGCCAGGCACTTGCCTTGGTGTCCTTGGGCACTGATGATTGAATGCTTAACATTTTCTATCCACTGGGTAATGGAAGTCATCAGGAAATCCCCAGAAATTCATTTGACCCCCTTTAATTATTCTGGGTAGCAAACTATTAAAAGACTTCTTAGGGATTTTCTTTTTTGTTATTTATTGTGAGATTTCCTAACATGCAAATACTTTTTAATTAGAAACACCTTCTCAGAATCTCCCTACCCCAACCCCTTCATAGTTCCACTTTCTTTCTTCAAGCCCCTCTTGCCTCAGATTTGGAGAGAGAGTTCGGTGAGAAGAAAATGTCAGAAGCAGGACTAAGCTGATAAATGAGCCCAAGCCCTGAAGGAAAGAGCACAGAAGACATTTTGGAAAAGGAATGAAAATATCCCTGCCTCATTGAGAGAGATGAGAATATTAAGAGCTACCATGTATTATCAAGCATTTCTAGGTCTTTACACACATTGTCTTACTTAATAATTATGGTGCTCACATGGTAGTAATATTCTCCAGGGATTAGGGGGTTGAGGGTGGGTAAACTCACAACTAATGTATGTGGTGCGCATTGTAGGGGGGAAAAGGCACACCCCAAATCATGGTTTGGGTGTGGCAAAGTCATAACATGTAACCAAAATGTTTGTACCCCCATAATATCTTGAAATAAATAAATAAATAAAAATAAAAATAAAAAATAATAATTATACCAATCATTCAACAAAGATTAGAAGATAAAATATAAAATCTTGCATTTTTCAAAATAGATTTGTCTTCTGTAAATTAAAAATATGCAATTCTCTGGCTAGAACACATAGAATTTTATCACTAAAAAGGACGTTAGAAATCATAGAGTCTGACCTTCCTCATTTCAAAGATGGGGAAACAGGCTTAGAAAGGTCATGCTATTGGTGGAGTGCTAAGATCACATTTTCTGACTCCCAGTCCAGGTAGTGGAGTGGGTAGAACAATGGATGTGGATTCAGAACTCTGCGTACTGCACTAGTTCTGCCATTTGCCAGGGCTCAGGGAACTCGCTCCACCTTGCAAGGCTGTCTCTGTGCAGGAAGGAATTAATCTATATGCTTTCCGAAGTCACTTGCAGCTCTGAAGACTTTACGCAATCTCTACCAGACTATACTGCCTCTGATAAGAGTAATAATTATGCTTAAAGATTATGCTTAAAACTAGTAAAACAATGGATTATGCATTTATCTGCACAAGTTTTTATTTTCTCCACCCCTACCAATGCTTTTAAATTATTATTAGCAATAAAAGGACTATTTAAAAAAAATCTGCATAAAACATGTTATCCCAGAAGTTAAAACTGCAGGATTCTCATAAAATAAAAACTACCTGGTCATGTATCTTTGATATAGAGCTCATGTAAAATAAAAAGTTTTAGAGTATGGGAAACTTCTGATTTTTAGCTTTAAAAATAAATATGAAGAATTCCTGCTGAAACAGGAAACTGGTTCCGAACTATACAGAGACTGAAACTGTAGTCCCAGGTAGTACAATCAGGTCTTTTTGAGAAACTCCCGGGGCTTTTTCTAAAAGAGGAGGATCAGCAGGGGAAGCTTGGGCACAGCCCAGGCACAGCTTGGTGGTTGCTGTCCTGGGTCACCACGGTCCTTCCATGTCACTCTGCAGTTGCTATGTGGCTTCTCACCCTGGGACAAGGATGTCGGTAGGTCTGAAGACTGGGGAAAAGCCTGAACTTCAACAAGTGCTGGCCACGATCGACAACCCCATCTACAGAATTTTAGTAACTACATGAGGTCGTTTTGTTTTCATTGCCTCCACAATTATAGACATTAATAAAAGATGCATCAATCTTCTGTTTATCTCTAATAACTTTGAGAATCCCATGAATATACTTGGCACTATACTAAATGAATGATTCAAACTCAGATGCCACACTGAATAAACCACATGATTAGTGGTTAAACTTCCCTAACATAAAAATTTTAGAATTTTTTTTCAAAAAGCATATTTGTTATCAGAGAGACATGAGACAAACATTACCACATCAGAAAAGCTGGTTTGTTGGTGAACATACATACGCTTGTTATACTGAGAGTGTTGTATTCTTTGATAATTTTTACTATGAAGTATTTCAGGCAGTTTTAAATAGTGGTGCTAAAAATAAGTAGTGGGCTGAACAGATGGATTGAATTAAGAACAAGTTTAATGCCAAGTTCAGTCATGTCTGGATGTTGAAAAGAGGCATTCATTTAAAGGCTTGTTATTGCTTTTTAGAAAAAAAAGGTATTTTTCCTCCTTCTTTCCTTTTTGACAACAAAGCCATTTTAATAATCTAAAAGATTCTGAAAAAACATCAAATAAAATCACTTTATCTATAAGCAAATAGGGAATTGGAAAGAAATTTAAATGGAGAATAAGTTTGCTTTAGCAAATATGAGCAATTTTATTAAATTTGGAATCTAATAAAATATTATAAAGACTAGTTTTGAAGCCTAAATGATAATTTTCAGGGGTAAATTTATTTAATTTTAATGAACTATGCCATCTACTTTCAGGAGAAATTGTTCTGAAGCCCAAATGGCATGTCTAAGCATCCAATAATTGAAAAATAAAAGTTTGATTTAATTATAAATGAATCAGAAACATATGTTTTAATTCTCCCTTAAAAATATATACAGCTTTGTAAATTTTTTTAAAAAATGTTCTGGTATCGAGAAAAACTCAAATATTTAAATAGTAGTTCAAGCTGTTTGACAAACTTAGAATTGACTGAAACAACTGAAAATGAAAGTGTATATTGGAAAGAAGAAGAGGGATTGGCATACCTATTTGCACAGGAAGACTAAATGTGGTCTGTGAAAACGGTGCACTGCTCTCGAATTAGAAGATTTTGCTTCTAATATTAATTGTCTAAGCAAGTCACAGGCTCTTTGGGTTTCACCTCTGCTCATTTGTACACCTGGTACCATAGGTGATATCTTGGTCTCTATCGGATGGAAATTTCTGAAATACTACTGGACATATGGAAACAATGTGTAAAACATATAGCAGGAGACTATTGCTAAAAAGTATATATTGTGTGTTTTCCAGTAACATTATAATTTTATTAAGCATAGAAATCATTTAATTATGTACCTAACAGTGCTCAGTAGAGTGGAGGTCAACAAACAGCTAATTGATGAACAGTTACTTAATGAATAACTGTATTTCCTTCAAAATCAAAAGATAAATTCATAACTAGGTAGCCATATATAAATATTAAACATATATACATATGCATATATATAAAAATTAGATTTTGTGTTTGAAATGACTTCTGCAGATATTATTTATGTAGGTGTAGATGAAGCAAATGGATGGGGGACAACCAGCGCCCTAAAAGACATATGTGCCTTTTTACTTATCTTGCTTTTGTTAGACAGACCATCAGGGATTCACTCTGTGCTGCCCTGGAAATAGCATTACAGCAAGAGCTCAACTCATTCATTCCCTGCTCAGACTAGAAGTTAATCTTCTTCATGTTTCTCCTCATATCATCACACTAGACTCTCTTACCCCGGAGGGGACCATGTGCTCATAAGCCTGGAAAATCTTTTAAAGACTTTACCAGACCAGCCAACACTGTTTCTAAGCATAATTGGTTGCTTATAAAGCTCCTCATCCACAAATTCTTAGTGTCAGAGATGTTCTGTTGTGTCTCTTTGCATGTTCACGCCATCAAAAACACCATCTTTTACTAACCTTTAATTTTGAGTTCAAGTCTGTCCACTCTTTGAGGTTATCATCTGACTTTGGCAGAAAGGGGGGAAGATTTCCTGCTTTGGACAAAATTTGCCATGTAACAAAGCTACTTTTTTCTTTGCTGACAACCTTCCCTGCCATCAGTAGCCATGAACTGGCTTTTGGTGCTTGCTCTCTCAATCTTCTAATCCCTGTGGCCTGACTCAGTTTATGCTCCCGTGCTACATGTGCTGGCCTGAACTCTTTATTTGAGAACCAGTGCCTACTGACGCCTGCTTTCTCTTGATCCCAAGGCCACACCCTGCCTCAATGTGACCAACAATGCTCCACAAATACTCCCCGATTTTTATATATTCTGTCAGTAGATGCATCACTCGGCACAAAATACAGCAATATTTAAATCAAGAAATTGGTTCGTGAGGACACAATTTTTAAAAAAATTTCACAGAAATTTAGAATTATTAAAAATAAAACTGTTGATTAGCATTTTTTCATGTTTATTGGCCATTTGTCTAGCTTCTTATGAGAAGCTTCTGTTCATGTCTTTTGCCCACTTTTTAATGAGGTTGTTTATTTTTTTCTTGTGCACAGAGGGAGGTAAAATTCAGTGGAAATCAAGTGGGGGGAGAAGGGGTAGACAAAAAACTATCTAATGGGTACAGTGAACACTATCTGGGTGATGGGCACACTTATAACCCTTACTCAAGCATAATAAAATAGGTACATGTAACCAAAAACACTTGTACCTCCACAATATTTTGAAATAAAAAGATATAAAACTGTCCCCAGATATGTTAGATAACTAATTTTTAAACATATTGGGGATTACCGTTTTTCAAATATTCTCAATGATTGACTTCATAATAAGTATTATCAAAAACTTGGATGTATTAAATCATATTTTTGTTAATAAAATGCTGGTTAGGTTTATATATGGGCTCACATAAATTTGCAAATAACTTTCCATTTTAAAACAAACAGAATTTTGATAAGTCTAATGCAATCTATTTCCCATCCAAAGTAAGAATCTCTTCTAAAAGCTCCTCGACAGAGTCTTTCCAGCCTCGGCTTGAATACTAGGGATGAGAACTCATCACTCTCCAGCTCAAGCTATTTCATTGCTTCAAAGATCACATGTTGAAAGGACACCTGATTCCTGTAACTTCTTCCACTAGTTCCGGTTCTGTCCTTAGGGAAAACATAGAACCATTATATATAAATTGTTTTCTACATGAAAGCTCTTTAAATATTTCCTGTCGTTTCCATGTTGGGACATCAGTAAAGTTTCAGATAAAGAGGACAGCCAGATGATCAGCAAGTGAGTGGGTGCAAGCTTAATTTATAATGGAGGGAATGGCAGAAATATAAAAAGTGGAACCGATTTCCAGGGATATGCCTCTCCTTAATGTTCATTACAGCATTGCTTATAGGACCAAAACACGTGGACATAGCAAATGCCCCACAATATGAGATCGTTTAAGTAAATTACGGTGAGGTTATACAACGTAATAGCATATGTCATCAAAAATGAAACAGAGCCCGGGAGTTTGAGGTTGCTGTGAGCTAGGCTGACGCCACGGCACTCGCCCCAGGCAAGAGAGTGAGACTCTGTCTCAAAAAAAAAAAAAAAAAAAAAAAAAAAAAAAAAAAAAGAAACAGCGTACTTAAGTGTTGATCAGTTAATACCAATTTGATGATGAGTACATGTGGTGTGTGTTTTTCCATTCCTGTGATACTAATATGCTGAAATAAAAAATATTTTGATAAAGGAAAGAGGACTATCTTAGCTTGCTTATGGATACATATATACATTAAAAGTATTTCTTTAAATAAAAAAATGAAACAGGGGAAGAATAATGTCACGGAAAGGTAATGACAATGTTTTGGTGAGTAAAAACAAAATCAGGTTGTAAAAAAGTATATTTTTATACTTCATATTTCATGTCACTGTATATATTTTTAAATCAATAATAGACATGTATATAAAAAAGATACTGGAAATATATTATTCAAAATACTGATGGGGTTCACCTGAGATGGAAAGGATTTTTATATCCTTTTTGCATTTTTAATTTTTTAACAAAAAACATACATCTCTTCTATAATAATAAAAAGGAATAAAAGAACATTTTCTCTTCTAGGTTTTGGGGTCAGGGAAGATAAGAAGGGCTTTATTCCCTTCATAGTCACATAATACTGGTCTTCACAATTCTGCCACGCTTATTCGACTGCCAGTCAAATGAAATATTTGGCTCTACAGATGATTATGAAAGTCTTGAGTTGAGTTTGGTACAAACTGTCAATGCGAATTTCATATCAAACAGTTTATGCCTATTAGAGATTAAAAAAAACCAAAACCCTCCTAGACATGTCTGAGCACACTCCAATTCTGCCTCAGATACCTGGCTGTGTTTTTCCTGTTGAGAATTGCACATGTTTAGCAAACATAGTCCATAAACCATTCTTGGCTTTCAATGTGTTTATTTCTCTTTGTAAGCCTTGTTACTCCAGGGAGGTCTCCACTGAGATGGTGTACATCTCTGCACACCGGTCACTCATTAGTCCAACTCTTGTTATCTGCTATGGTTGTGAATTTAAACCAAACTGTAAATGTCAAGTGCATTCATTATCTCTAGTGGCTCAGTGAACAATGTACCTAAAGTACCAGCTGGAAGTCTTGCCTTCTGTGCCAGGCTGTCGCTGCAAGAGGGACTACTTGAAATAAGGTCAAAACTGTGAAGCCCTGATATAAGTTTGGCAGGCACATGCTCTTTTCAGAATAAGTTCCAATCACTTCCATGGTATTGACAGCTTAACTGGGGCTACATCTGGGTGACATGTAAACTTCTACTAGACAGATATAAATAAATGCTAAAATACCATACCATATCATCCATCCAATTCATTAACACCTTCCCTGTTATCCTCTGCCTCCCACACCTTGACACACACAAAGGGCAAATGTTTCCCACTGACTGCGATGTCCAAGTCACTTACTAAGCTAAAGGAAAACACAACACAGCATCTCAAAAGATGAATATAAAATTACTGTAAAATCTGTGAGAAGGAAAATAATCATAAAAATTGCTGCAGCACAGATAGTTAAACCAAGTATGTCTGGACTACAAACATGTACACATCGTAACACTATCTTTAAAACTATGACTTAAATCTTCTTGGGTCTAGAAAGGGTGCTACTTGCCAAAGTACATTTGTGCACACCTTAGTTAAAAATCATGATGTAAAAACCAGGCATCTAAAATCTTTAATTGTTAAACCTTTAAGTCTATGGAATAAACAGAGTTGTTTTTTTTTTTTTCTTTTTAAATCATTCAGTGCTTACCTATCAGAATTCCCAAGCACTTTGGTTTGCCATGAAGTTTTCACACTAATTAATTTTGATCAAGGTGTAAAATTTACTTTGGCTGCAAGTGAGTGTACACATTGCCACAGGGATGCTGTTGGGCGAATGTGAGATTGAGAGGCTTTCACATCTAGGCACAGAGCAGGAGACACATCAAGGAGGTTGCAAGTAAGAGGCTCAGCATGTGGGCTAAACAGGGCCAAATCTAGAAGACTGGTTTATTAGAACATGTGAGAAGAGAGCTCAGCCTCTCAAGTACATAGGAGTGAGGTCAAAGTGACCAGCAATTATCCTCATACAGGACCTTAGTGCAGTGCTGATAGCCCACCACACTTGGAGTGATGTGATGACTTTGGGTGCTTTCAAGATGTCAGTTGTTGTTATGCTTTAATAATTATTTTGTTATTGTTGGTATATTTTTGATGCTGTCTTAGGGTTTTTTTAAAAAAAAAAAAACAACAAAAAACCCTTTTAAATATGTTTCCAGAAATTCTAGCTTTGAAAATGTGCTACAAAGCCCACCAGGCTGGATGGAGTCAGTGGAGGCTGGGCAGTGAAGCTTACCTGCCGTAGCCTATGGGCTCATGAATGGGTTGTCCTCTAATCTTCGGAATTTCCATGGCTTTCAGAAGCTCCATGAGTGGCAGGCACACTGCTTAAACATACGTCTTCTCCCCAGATAAAGATATGAACAAGCACTTTCTGCCATTTGTCACCTCTCCTCTGCAAAGCACACCCCCCAAACACACACACACCCACTCCCCTACCTCCCCCCACACACTTCAAATTAAAGAATCTCTATTTCCTCTTCTACAACAAGAAGATAAATCCATTTGTAAGAACTCTTTTACTGTACAACATAAATTACTAAAACAAAAGACTAGATTTTGAATTTGATTTCTCTCTTCTTCATTTTAAATGTGTTTAAAGTGAAGACAATAAAACTTTTGAAATAGCACCTGAAAAATATAGTCTTCAATATATCACTGATCAACACGGCCTATGAACATGTTTTGAAAGACTTCTTATAATATTTAGGGCCCAACTACTACTTAGTACGTTCATTCCTTATTCAGGAATGGAATTTGAGGAATGTGTTCTCACAAACCCAAATTAAACACTTTTAATCTTGTTCTCTTGAAATAGAATTAAAAACAAAGATCTTGCAGAAGGTATTAGGAATAGCTTGAAATTGTTGCTTTGTGTCATTGAAATTCAAATATTTATACTTTCATGTTATTTTAATTTCCCAAATCATCATGTCATCTTTTTTTTTGACTTCTTTACACAAATGAACAGCCTTTAATCTTTGCCCCCAAATTTAGTTTCTGGATGTCTTTTTTTCTTTTATTGAAGCTATTGCTTTGAAAGTATTGAATAAATCTGACATTTAAACTTCTCCAATATACTACCATATGTATTTCCTCTGCCAGGAGCCTAGAGGCTTATGTTAAAATATAGCTTGGAGTGTAGAATTTATTGCTAAGAAAAGTAAGTCATTTCTTTTCCTTTGCAAGAAACAGTTGACCAAATCTAAAAAGACTGTGAAAGCTATTTTCTTTTCTTCTCTACAAGTTTTGAACTTGTTTAATGTAAAGGACCTTCAGAGGAGATGACCCGACCCCATAAGCCCTTTTCCAAAGAAAAGAGCCATTGTTTTGGAAGCCCAGACCATTGATGATTTTCTTAACTCAGGCTGAATTCAGGTCTATCTGAATAGACTTCATCTGGGCAAGTTTTAAGTGTCCCTTTGAGTGGGTTCGGAGTTATATAACATCATAAAAGTTCTACAGCAAGAAGGGACCTTAGAGATTATCTAGCTTGCCTGATTTTAGAGGTGAGGAGAGGAAAATGAAAATACAGAAAGGGCAAAGGGACAGCTTAAAGTCATAAAGCAATTTTGAGTAGAGCCAGAACTAAAATCCAGGCAACTTCACCTCTAGTTTAGAATTCATTCCATTTAATGAGCTCATTCCGTATAACCAAGTCTTCACCCTCAGTCTTAAGTTAACTAACTTTGCAAAATAAAATGTCAGGAGAAGTGGAGAACGGAGAAACAGAAGTGGAAGCAGAACTTTTAGAAAGCTAGAAAGGAAGAAACAAGAATTTCCTGAATTCCTCTGTGAACTATACAGGTCATGAGTTGGCAAACTTTCTTCTGTAAATTGCCAGATAGTAAATATTTTTGGCTTTGTGGGCCATATGGTCTCTATCACAACTACTTTTTGTTTTAATGCAAAAGCACTCCTAGACAATACGTAAATAAATGGATGTGGTTATTTTCCAGTAACTTTATTTACTAAAACAGGCAGCAAACTGGAGTTTGCCAACCTTCAAAATACACCCTTGTGGCTCCAATGGTGAGAGATGGAGAAAAGGAAGATGGAGAAAAGGAACGAAAAAGAAGCCAATTTGTGTTTATGTCACAGGGCTGTTCTAGGGATTAAATGAGTTAATACATGCAAAATACTCAGAGCAACCCTTGGCATCTGATAAGTGATAAACAAAATGATGGTCTAAAATACCCACAAAGTTGTCATGTTAGGCATTAAATGGAAATACATTCATTCAGAAAGTTTATTCTGTCAATATACAGTTATTCTCTGTAGCCAACTCATTCAATGTATGAAATAGACTAACTATCAAATTGACTAGCTCTCCTTACTGTATTTGAAAGTTTAGCCTGAAAATTCACTCATTCAGCAAACATGTTGAATGTCCTCTATATGCCTGATGCTGTTCTAGATGCTGGAGAGAAAAACGGTAAACAAAAGTCAAAAGTAAATCTCTGACTCACACAATTTACGTCATGACCAAATCAAAACTCATAATGTGCTTCATTAAATACTTTAGTGAACATCTACTTGACACAAATTAAAAATTAATGGAAGTAAAAGAATAAAAATAAACTCCTGTCTTTAAAATCTTTTTCTCTTTATTCTCTTTTTTCCTTTCTTCTTTTCTTCCTTACTTCCTGTTCCTGCCGCTCCACCCCCCCTTTCCAAATCATCTCCTTCTCTTCCTCTTCCACCTCCTCTTCCTCTTTCCTTCTCTTCATCTTATCTCTCTTTCTTTGTTCTTTTTTGCTTCTTTCTTTTCCCCTGAACTGCTCTCCTTTTTTCAGAGTCTGCAGTCACAGTGGCCTGAATATTTTAATTTAAATTAGCACTTTTTAAGTTTTCTAATTTCCTATTAAGGAAATTATTTTTATTTTTCGATGAAGAGTTTTAAAAGCAATTCCCATTCTTTGTGCTGTTTTTGAGGTAAAGTAGCAATTTTATGCCACGAACTTCTGTCTTATTTTTTAATTGTAGACTTTTCTTACAAAAAATTCCTTTCTTCTTTCTAAGCGCTAAGATCAAAGTTCACTCTGTGACTTTTAGCTTGATTGAATCCATTTTCCTTGTATGTGTGAGCCCACTTAAATTTGTTGGAATCTTAGACTTGAAATTCTAAATATTACTTTTTCTTTTTGGCTAAATCTGTAGTTTAAAAATTCAAATATAGTAGAAATTATCTAATGTTTTTGGCCATCTTAAGAATGAATAAGTAGTTTGGTTAGGTGATCTTTAAGTTAAGGTCATTGTGCGATGATATATTTTATTAATGTAATTCATGACATATGGTTTCTTTAGAAGGAAGTCTACCAAGTCAGTCTGGTTTCAAATCTCAGACTCACCTTTTATTATACAGGTGTGTGAACTTGAGCAATTCAATTAAACTCTTGAAACTTCAATTTTCTCATGTATGAACAGCCATGATGATACCTATGCCATGGATTTGTTGGGAAATTTGTTGGTGTATGATACTTTGCTCTGTGGGTGCAATATTAAATAAATGAAAGCTTGTGTTAACAGTAATATTTATTTTGTGTTCCATTCACAATGCCTGAAGCAATCTAATCATAAAAAAGATTCTCAATACCAAAAATATATATCTTGTAATGAACCGGTTCAAAAGTGCTGGCATTGTCTTTGTCTTTTCCTTCATTATTTTGGGTAGTTTCCTTTTCAATCATATTTAAAATAAAATAAAACAAAATGAAACAAAGACCCAAACATGTCAAAGATACTTTCCCATAGGATTGAGTAAGATGTCACCAAGAATGTACAATTTGCAAGAGGGAGAAATTGAAATCTTTCATTAGGGTCACCCTGTAGACATTATTTGTTTATTTTAGTGTTTATTTCAGAGACCGATTTCCCAAAAATGAAGCTATAGTATAATCTAAATAATAGTTGCATGTTTTTATCTGGAAAATTGTATCTCCCAAAACAGTCTTTTGGTTGAAAATCAAATTTCTATTACCCAATTGAAGAGTAGAGATGCTGATGCCTTCATCCAATCTCACTGCAAAGAACTGGCAGGAGATACGTCACAAAGGAGTTATATTTTACAGTCTGCCACATAGAACAAATGTTTGGACTGCCTCAGAATTATTTAATAATATCAACATACCCTAATAAACCTTAGGGACTTTCCTGGTATTTTCATAGATTTCTAAGACCTTAGTGACAATGGACTGAATTCACAGACACCTGAGACCGGAGTAACAATCTGCGAGAAAGATAAAGTAGTTCTATTTTCCTCTTCCTTAAATTTCCATAAGCATAACCTAAAAATCAAAGCCAGTTTTAAGGAGGATTAAAGAAACTACAAATTTTTATATAAAAGACCAAATACATGTGACCAAAAAGAATTCTTCTCTAGAAGTTTAATTACCATGTCTACATTTGCTCTGCTAATAAAATGTTTGGGGAACTGGTTCAATATTGCAGTGGAAGGTAGTTTAACCATACCTCAAAAAATTTAACATCTCTGAAAATCATTCTGTCATTACCAACACCAACCTATCCATGCTTCAATTTGTTTGAAAATCCCTACCAGTTATTTTGCATTTTGGGTGATAAGAGGCATTTTGGAATTATTTTTTATATCTTTTATAAAGTAGTGTTGATATGGAAGATAAAATAAATATAGATTCCTGGTCATATGCAACCCTCATTGACACACATTTTGTTTGCCATAGTGTCTTGGAGCAACTCTCACGTCTATAGATGGAAACCGATGCTCAAAGATGGAAAGTAACCTGTTAGACGTCATTATTCACAGTAGCATCAGGATGGACTTCTGAATATTTATTATTATCATTCTTAAGTTACTTTTTAAAAAGATTATTTCATAAAAAGACAACTAAAATATACATTTAATATTATTTTGATATTTGTTTCTTGGAGAAATCCCTTCAATGCTCACCTTTACCCTACTAGATGGTGAATTCAGTGAATAAAAGAGGAAATGGAATATAAAAATCCTGATTAGAATTTGTATATTTCATTTCTTGAGAAAAATCATGCAAAGCCTGAGATACTCATACCAGGTGATCAGTGCCTTTCTCTTCCTAGAGGGCAAATTCACATAGAAGGAAAACCACAACCAAGAGGTTGTTTGGTAAGCATGGACTCAAAGCAAGGAAAGTAAGCTGGGAGATCCAGGGTCTTGGATGACCAGCAATGATAACCTGAAAACCCACTTTAAAGGAGCCGGACATTATCATTTTCTCCTCTAAAATAAAAAGAGAAATCCATGAAAATAAGATAACTTGTTTTGACCAAAACAATAGATACTAAGTGCACGTTTCTTTCAGGGCTCTTTATTGGGTATTGCTACTACTGTTTAAGTACCAGTTACCACTACAGCGACTACTACTACACTATTACTAGCTATCAATTTTTATTAGCAGACAGTAGAGCAAACACTGTACATGTTTTACTACCTTTCATCCATACTACAGTTGTAGGGAAGGACATTTTATCCAGGAGTTAAGTAAAATCGTGGAAATTTGGAGTAAGAAGTTAGCATAGTCTTTGATTTACCATCTGCAAAGGAGACGAAATTGACTCAAGTACAAGGAATTCATGTCTACTTTAGATCTAGAGTCATGCACACAGTTTTAGTGCAATTATTGACGGAGGTGGAAAGCATAAAAAAAATTACCTTGGAAGTTGATTGTTAACAGCATCATACTATCATTAGCAGTAGAGGAGCAATTATCACAGTTAATAAAACCACATGAAAACATATGACAGATAAAGAAAGCACAATGGGAGAAATTTAATGGGCTATATTTCCTGCCAGATTTTATATTGGGTGTCAGATTATTTATAGGACACATGTTCTAGGAAAACAAATGTTTAAAGTGGAAATAAGCAAATCTGAAGACATTTGCGTCTTTGAAGCATTGTGATTTAACATTATCCTGGCAATTTATATCTCCTAGAAAATAAATATGCTAAGTTTTTTCTATTAAAGCATATATGGCTTTCTAAACACATTTGTACATAGCACTATCTTATTTTGCAAATTTTCCATCTTAATTTAAAATAAACCACTTTCGTAATATTAGTGATAAGTGTAATATTGCCCCATAGCACCTCTCTCTGCTTACCTGAGCCCTAATCTT
>RJWJ010017812.1:0-32442 GCA_004363605.1 Indri indri | reverse complement strand
CCCACTGCTCTCCTCTGCACTGTTACAGCTGCCAGCTGTCTCCTCGCTAAACGTCTTGCCCGCCGCATTCCACCCTATCCTCTGCCCCCTGAAACGGGAGTCACGTCACGTTGTTCTCCTTTAAATTCCTCCATAGCTCCCATCTCCTGGGCTTGGCCAGAGACCCACAGACCTTTCCCGATCTGGCTGCCAGCCGCACCCCCGGCTGTTCCTTGCTGTTCTTTGTTCATTCTCCTTCCTTTGCCTGGAATTCCCGCCAGCTCCCCCAGTCATGAAAGATTCCACCTTTCCTGGACTTTGGGGGTTCCAATTCCTAAGTCTAGGAATAACAGAGTATTTGGAAGTTCAGTCTTACCATTTCCTAGGAAAGGAGGCGCCTTCCCTCCGTGGTGCTCCTAGCAGGGTCGCGCTCTCCGTTCCCAGGCCCGGGCAGGAGTGGGAGGGAGCTCTGTGCCCTGCTTACCTGAGGGTGCATGGCCCCCGAGCAGCTGGGTGGGATCGCGCCCCTCACTGTCTCCCTCACACCCCTGTGCAGGTGCTGGCTGAGCACCTGTCCCAACACGCTGGAGCAAGTAGTCTATTCCATCCCACTGCATCCAAGGCCCGCATGTAATTGGCGCTTAATTTTTACATGAATGGAAACTAAATGGATTTGCCTTTCTCCCCCTGCAAGCATCTCCAGGATGGGGATCCTGTCTGGACCATCTTTCCTCCCCAGCACCCAGCACGATGCCTGAAGCACGTCACTGTTCATTGTCACACAGGAGGGTGCGGGGGGAGGGATTGGTTGCTGCAGTTAGGCAAATCCTGTGGACACTTAGAGACCCAGAGTGTTTTCTTGGGTGTGATGACTTTCAGGGTTCTAACAATTCTGGCCCCTTCTCTTGTGTCTTCTGGAAAGGAATGTCTAGCAGAGTCTCCCATCAGGCCCAGGGAACTGAGAGCACAACTGTTCACTTATTAGAAAGGGCAGGATAGTGTGGTTAGGATTTTACTATTTCTGAATCTGTGTATTTGTGTTTTCCCTTAAATGAGGCCGGGCTACTTGCTGAACTGAAAGGGGGAGGCAGGGAGAAGGGGCGCTTCTCTCTGGGGTTTCGGGGCCTGTTCGGTTCATGGCCACGAGGCTCCCACTCTTTGCTTAAGCGTTGGCTTTCCGGAATGGCCCTTTGAGACAAAAGCACTTTCAAGACATATTGGACAAAAGCAAACTTTGATAAAATTCCAGTTCGGTGGCTTGTTTTATGAGAAACTGATGAGGGCCCTGAAATACATTTAGCCCTTGCTGTTTGGGCCAGAATCCACACATTGCCTCTCTGTGAACTGACTCGGTGTTGCCTGTCTCCTGTGGCGGGTTTGGGGACGGGGGGTGTTTGGGGTTTTGTTTAGGATTTTCCTTGCAGGAGGGCACATTCACCTTGTTGATACTGTGAGCTAACTATATAGAAAATAAAACCATCCCCACGCAAAAATTCCTCACTCTTGGAAAGAGCCCAATGCAGACAGCGATTCCCTGCAACCTTGGATGAACAGAACAGACAGAAGGATGAACCCATGACAGGGTCCTTTCCGTCCACTATAATGTCAGCTCCACGAAGCAGTGACCTTGTCTGCCCAGCTCACTCCTGGTCCCCAGTACCTAGAACAGGGCCTGGTACATATAGGTGCTGAATATATTAATATATTTATGAACAAGCTGCTAGGTTACAAGTTCTGTGATGGCAAGGACCATGGCCATGTCTGTGTTATTTGTGAATGTGTCCCTGCCACCTAGCACCATGGCAGGTATAAAACAGAAGCTCACCCATTTGTTGAGCATCTACCATGTGCCGGGGATTACTCAGGACACTGGATAAAATGTTTGTTGGATTAACTAAGTGCATTTGTGCATGCTTGATTGAACAAATGAAGGAACAGTCCCTAAGTGAAAAAATCCAATGAGTCAATCCATGCATCAGCGGTAACCACTCTCATCTCCCGGTGCTCCAGCCCTGGGACAATAAGCCTTGCAATTTCTGTCCCTGGGCTTTTCTCACTTACTGTGCTTTCCCTGACAAACCTTTTCCATCTCTACCTACTGAAACCCCCATTAAGTGCCAGCTCCAATGACATTTCTTTGAATCACCCCATCTGGCGAGGTGCGAACTCTCTTGCTTCTGAATTGCCTTGTCACTTTTTATCTTAGCCATTGCGCACAGTTCAAAACCCATTTGCTGAGATCGTCCTGTGGGCAGCCACGGTGACAGGAGCCAGAGATGTGGCAAGGACCCTGGAGTCACTGGGGTTCAGCGAGCGTCTTGCCTGGCCGCCTGGAATGTGCAAGCGCCCACGGCTCAGAGCCAGAGGCTTCCTCCTCTCTGCAACTGCACTGGGCAGCCGGTACCGAGTCTGGCTGGACAGATGCTCCTCTACCCGCACCTGCACCATGAATAGACCCGTGAGATGTGCCGCCTGTGCGACCTTCACTTCGGTGGGTTTGAGATGGGGGAGGACGAGGGGCAGGCTGAACTGTGCTGTGCATGGGCCAGGGTGGTGGGTCTTAGGTGGGACCCAGAGGAGGCCAGGAGCAGGGGAGGAACATGGAGGTCAGGGTGAGACGGACCTAAATGACCCATATGACCTTCAGCCATAGGTACACTTAACAGGTCATAATGGGTCATTGCAGTGGTGAGATGGAGGACTTCTTTGAGAGCAGCCCAAATGCTATCTAAGCTGCTTTAAACAAAATAAAACAAAACGAACCCTTAATTGGTGCCCAGACCTGAGGAGTTGTAAGTCATCACTGGCATCAGGGAGGCCTGACGATGTGGCCAGAATCTGTCCCTGTCTCCGCTCTCAGATCTGCTGTCCTCCAAGGCAGCTCTGGTCTCAGGCAGGCTGTCTCTGGGGTCCCACCACCCTGGCTACTCCCGGCTTTCTTGCACTGTTTTGGCCTCAGCAGTGGCAAAGGAGCTGCTTTCCCTGATAGCGCCAACAGGAGGCCTGGGGTTGATTCCCAGGTCGCTTATGGCCCAGAGGTTGGAATGTGTTGCTTGTCATGGTGGGGGCAGGCCCTGGCATGGAACTAATAGGGGGTCGATCTTACCGCAGCTGCAGGGACTACGAATGGGGATGGAGGTGCTGGTGCCAGGGGAGAAGGGTGCAAGCTGGCCAGATAGAAGGCACCCTTGGCTATGTCCAGGGTGGTCAGGAGAATCGAAGGACAGAACCTGAGTGCCTCCCCCAAGGCCTGGGTCCCCCACAGTGATACTCTGTTCTTAGAGTGGCTCCTGGGAGACTGCTCAGAACAGAGAAGTTGTCCCGTGGTTTACAGGGCAAATATTAATACTCCCGGTCCAGCTGTGTGACCTCAGGCAAGTCACTTCTGCTCTCTGGGCCTCAGTTTCTCATCTGTAAAACCTCGGATTGGGGGAAGTCACCTGATATGGCTTCTCCACACCTAAGAGTGGACAACTCCCCTTTTCTGCAGTTGTAAAACTATATTATGGCCATCACCACGGCCCTAAGTGGTCCTCATGTCAAGGCAGCATGAACCTGGCTGTTTTCACACACTAATAATAACAACGGCAGTATTAGTAATGGCTCCCACCGTGCTGTAGGTGTGTTCATGAGCTGGCTAAGTACCTTACCCAGCATGGCCTTATTTAGTCTTCACCACAACACTGTGGGGTGGGAATCATTGGCTCCATTTTACAGAGAAGGAAACCAAGGCCCGGAGAGGTCAGTGGCCTGTCCAGAATCACATGGCCAATCGCTGATGGGGCCAGATGTATTTTTTTTTAATTTAAGGGTAACGTACATCCAACAAAGTCCACAATTCCTTCAGAAGTGAACAGCTGGAAGGATTTTCACAGTGGCCAAACCCATGCAAGTGCCCTGAAATCAAACAGTAGAACATCACCAGCACCCAGAGGCGCCCTGACGCCTCCCACCCACTACCTGTCCCCAAGGTAGCCACAGTCTAACTTCTTGCACCAGCGGAGCTGCAGCTGCCCCAGAACAGTCTGAGCCCTGAGTCGTGTTCCTGGCCTGGGTGGGCGGGGGTGTGTTACTACAGAGTGACCATGAAGTTCAAGTCGCAGGAGATGATGCAGATGAAAGAGGCCTTGGTGAAACAACAGAATCGTGTTATGACTTAACCAAAAGCTTTGGCCAAAAATCCAGACAGCGCCTGGCCCAGCCAGTGCCCTACAGCCCGGCACACAGTCACCATCCTGGCACCCCGGACAAGCCTGGCCGTGTGAACCGAGCTTTCACCATAAATGAGAAAAATCATATTCTTCCTTTAACAAAAGGGCTTCTCCACAACTGTTTTTAAATGATAAGCAGCTCAAAATGCATAGGAATGATAGTACAAGAAGGTAAATAAAGGATCCCCCGGAACAATAGTGGGTTTTTTTTTTCTCTGCCGGCTGCAAAGCCAAGAGTAATTAGCACCCTGAGGATGGGAGGAAGTGATTGCTGCTCCTACAACACTCTAATTAACAGTTACTAATAGTCATAATAAAACTGAAAGGAGGCTTTTTTAATCTCACCGTTGAGTGACTGCTTGGGATGGCAGAATGTTCAGCACTGGGTATCCACTGCTTGTCAGGGCTGTAAACTTGGCATGGCGTTGTTTGTCTAATGTTGTTAGGTCGGATGGGGAAAACAGTGGTTAAATATGGTGGGAGAGTGGAGAGGAGATCTGAATTGTTGCTGGAATTATAACCATTAACAGCAAGATCGACGGCTCATCCATCTGGGGCTCCATTCAGACAAATGCCATCTGAGACACTATTTCCTTTAACCCTCAGGATAAAAATTTGGTTGATGCCACTGTCGCCCTCATTTGGCACCGCTATGCTTTCTGTCGGGGACAGACAGTTTTCATTTGTCACAAGTTGGCCCTTCAAAAGCCTGCTCTGTGCAAACCCTCCTGCTGGGCCCTGGGCGTAGGAGGGAGATCCACGGGGGGCAGCCGGTGGTCTCGGCTCTCGTGGAATTCATGATCCGGCAGAAATAAAATATAATGGAAGTTGGCTTGGAAGGAAGAATCATATTAGTTGTGCACTGTGATTCATCATGAGCTTTAATGGGCTTCATTTTAAAATGCCGTTTGTGTCCACCCCAAACTAAGTTATCGGAGTTCAAAGTCACCCACGGAGCCTGTGATGAGCATGTGTCCCAGTGTGAGTGCAGGTACTTTGTGGCCCATTCGTGGTACGTAATCTCCAATTTTGTGTTCTCTCGATTCCTGTACCAAGGTCATCATCTTTCTCCAAAGACATAAGTGGAGTTTCCGGAGCAGCGTGGACTGTAGAGTCACGCGTTTACTTACATCACGTGTTCTCGAGAGGTGGAGAAGAGGCCAGCCCCCTAGCAAATGTCTTGGGGGGATTAAAAATGTGAATGACTCAACTTCTGCTGCTGGTTTCTTAAGGAAGAGGCCACTTGCAGACAGATAATTGCAAATACCAAGAAACAGACCCTGTGGAGAGCACAGAGGGCAGGCTTAGACGTCCCTGTAGGCCAGATGGTCCCAGAAGCATCAGGAAGCCATTGACAGGCGGAGGCGGGAGTGGGGGAGACGCCGGAAGAGGGAGGGTGGGACTGAGAGGCCGCGAGGAAAGCAGCTCACGTGGGTCCTTGAGAGTCAAAATATGGGGTGTGGGTGAGACAAAGGCATAAAGTGTAAATGTAGTGTTTGTACCCTCACAATACCCTGGAATAAAATTAAAAAAAAAAAATATGGGGTGTGGGTTTTATTCAGTAGGAAGTGGGACACCGTTAGGGGTTTCTCAGTACCAGAGGGACAGGGCCAAAGTGGTCCTTCAGAGATGTCACTGCTGTGAATCGTTTCCTTGTAGGGTTTTTTGTTTGTTTGCTTTGGTGGGAAAATATATATAACATACAATTTGCCCTTTTAACTATTTTTAAGTGTATAATTCAGTGGGTTTAAGTATATTCACAATGTTATGCAACAATTGCCACCATCTATGTCCAGAACTTTCTCATCTTCCCAAACAGAAACTGTACCCATGAAACAATAGCTCGCTGTCTCTTCTTCCCCCGCCCCTAGTAACCTCGGTTCTACTTTCTGGCTCTGTGAATTTGCCTATTTTAGGTACCTCATGTAAGTGGAATCATACAATGTGTGTCCTTTTGTGTCTGGCTTGTTTTACTTAACATAATGTCTTCAAGGTTCATCCACGTTGCAGCATGTGTAGAATTTCCTTCCTTTTTAGGGCTGAATAATCTTCCATTGCGTGTATACGTGCATGTCTGTGGATGGACGCTTGGGTGGCTTCCACCTTTCGGCTATTGTGAATAATGCTGCTGTGAACGTTGGTGTACGAATATGTCTGAGTCCCTGTTTCTCGATTCTTTTGGATATAACGTAAGAGTGGAATTGCTGCATCGTATGGTAATTCTGTATTTAACTTTTTGAGACAGCACCAAACTCTTTCAGCAATGCACAAGGGTGGAGTTTCTCTACACCCTCTCCAACACCGGGAGCCTCCGCGATGGACACGACGTGGTTCCAGGCTTCTGTTGGCTCCAGCAGCAACTGCTTGTTGTGAGAACTGCCCTCTGGGTTTTCCCTTGATTGTTTTCCTGGTTTTCAAAGATTTCAACTTTTATTCTTTTCCTCTCTTGAATAAAATGGTGGCAAGATGACCAGGGAGGTGCCTATGAGAGGCTAAGCCTCCGGTCCTCTGCTGGGAAAACTGGCCCATCGTTGGTGCCTCTTTCCTGTGACGTGGACGGCAGTTTATCAAATTCTGCCTGGTTCTTTTCAGTCAGAAAGGCAGATTTCTTCAGAGTCCACTAGGTTTTCTTCCAGAAAATCATCATTTAAAAAACAAATCTAAGTGAGCCCTCTGACTGTCGTTAGCTCACAGGAATGTGAGGAATTTAGCTCAGGAATGAGCTTTCTGGGAAGAGCAGGAAATAAGAGAAAACTCAGACAGCTGGGAGTCCAAGACCTGGGTTCAACCACTTACTAGTTTTGTAACTTTGGGCCAGTTGACCTCTTTGTGGGGAGGAAGGGAGTTGTACGCTTTTCTTTTCTTTCGTCTCTTTGTGCCTCAGTCACCTCATCTGTAAAATGGGGTAATAATTGATCCTCCTCACATGGTTGTGGGGAGGATTTAACGAGGTGATGCATGTCAGTTTCCTGTGACAGTGGCTGGCAAGCTGTAAATGTTCGGGATCTATTCACTTACAGGAGTTCCGTTAAGGTCGGTGTCTCTCAGCCTCAATCTCTTCTTCTTAAAAATGGGGCTAATAATAGTTTATATTTCAAAAGTCATTGCGTGGACTAAATGGGCCAATGCATGTCAAGCTGTTGGCACAGACCTGGGATATATAATTTGTTCAGTAAGTGTCAATCATGTTGTCACTCCCAAAACTGCTGATGCCAAACTCCGGTGCCCCTGGGCAGGCAAGTACTTGGCCCCTTAGCTCAAAGGATTGTGATGACATCCAAACGCACTTGGTGGAGCCATGACTTCTGAGAAGAAAGCTTTGCAAACATCAGAACGGTCTCCTGAACTCTTTAGGGAAAAGGCCACTAATTAGTCAAAAGACACATGTTCTGTTCTCTGCTCTGTCTCCAGTTTGCTCTTTGACCACAGGCAGGTCACCCTAATCTCTGGACCCCAGGCTCCTACTTGTTAAAGGACTCCATCAAGGGGGGAAGATAAACATGGCCCATGCACTGTCACTTCCCACAGCAGACATTACCAATCGATCCCAGAACTCCTACCCATGAAGACCTGTCAGCCTCAGAATCCTTCTCAACACAGTGCTACGGGCAGCAACTAGCAACCAACTACAATTACCTAGTGAGCTGAAACTGATTGAATGTTCTAGGTGGCAATCTTGATTCTTTTGTAAGCTCTTCTCCTGTACCACCATAAACACAGGCAGACATGCTAAGATTTCTTTTAGAAATGACTCATCACTTATAGCTACTGAATGTTTCTACTAGGCCAGGTGCTGAGAACACCCTCCAAGGAGTAAGAAGCACTCTTAAGCCACTCTTGAACGTCCTCCCAGAGAGGGCTTCAGCCTGGCGCACGGAAGCAAACGCGAATCAAGGCATTAGACATAAGGGGAGGCCACAGACTGCTCGGAAGAGGCACCCAGGTGCAGCCAGCTGAGGGAGGAGGGCAGGCTGCCGGGCAGGGCAGGCATTTCCCAGCAGGTTGGTTTTCTGCACAGGGGCCCTTCTGTCTTGGTGCTCAGGGCTGCGTATTCTCACACAAGGCTCCAGGCCTCCCTCTCAGGTTGGGAGCTAACAGACTTTGTCTGGCTTCTCCATTTCCAGCCTGTACTGGGAACCACTGTCCTTGGCCAGTCCTTGGCCAGTCCTAAGAGACCTTGGAGTCATGTCTTCTCTCTGGGCCTCGGTTTCCTCTTTTGTCAAGCAGTGAGAGTAATAATATCCTCCTTCCTCGCTCCTACCTTCCTCATGGGCCATTGTAAGAGTCAAAGTGAGGTCTGTCTCATTTGTGGTGGTGATTATACAAATCCATACATGTGATAAAATGACATAGAACAAAGACCTGCCCCACCACCCCCCCAAAAAAAAAGAATGCATGTAAAAACTGGTGAAATCTGAGATATCATGGCAACATAATTGGTTTTGATGCTACGATAATGTGAGATGCCACTATTAGGGCAAGCTGGATGGTTGATACAGGGGACTTCTCTGTACTGATTTTGCAACCTCTTGTGAATATTTCATAATGAAAGGTTTAATTTTTTTTTAAATGATATCCTTGAAAAAGCAATGAACGATTTCATGGCAGTACTCATGGGACGTAGCCACAGATAACGGACTTCTGCGCCTCGTTCCCAAGAGTTCAGGATAGTGTTAAAAGGAAGCAGCCGGAGCCCGTATTCCCACAGCACCATGGGCTGCACCCCACTGGGCAGGCCCATCGTTTACCCTAGTTCACAAGAGAAACAGAGTTCTAGAGGCTCCATATTCCAGATATGAACACTGAGGCCCCAGTCAGAGCAACCCGATGTGCCCAGAACCTCTCATAATGTGGCATCTTTTCCTTTTCAAACTCATAATCTCGGATGCTCAGTAGCTTTCTGTTTCAGAAACAATTGCTTCTTAAATTTCTGTTCATGACAAGATTTCTTTTCTCGAAAAAAAAAAAAAATCCTTTAACGCCCATTCGTCTTCCATTTTCTGTGCACAGCCTGAGAAGCCCAAGACCTGAAGAATTGATTAATTCCAAGACTCGTTAATTACTCTTGTATGGAGGACCTCTAAACCCTACTCTAATCTCCCAAAGACGCTTACATTGAGCCCGGAGCTGCTGGTCAGGCTGTGGGCAGGAGTGTCTGCACTGTAGAAAACATATGCTTTTAGAGATCGTGTTGGGAGGTTCTCACATCACCAGAAATGAGCAACAGATTCTGCTGGGTGAGCGTCAGTGGCCGGGCCCAGTTAACCCCTAACTACCATGTTTGTCCCCAGATAAAAGTGGGCAGGGCCTGATCACAGGAGGGTTCACCGCTGGAGGAGGGGAACTGTCTACCTGTCACGTAGGGGATGTCATTTATAACGCCACCCAGCCTCTGGCCTCTTTCCCTCAGAGAGAAGATCTGAGTCTTTGAGTTTTGTTTGTTTGTTTCCATTTTTAAAAATAGCTATATTACCTAGTGGAAAACAGAAACATGCTCATTTTATGTTCACCCTAAATTGTACCACCTAGGAATAATCACCGTTAACATTTCAGTGAGCATTCCCCGAGCTCTTTCCTGGCCTCTAGTTACATATGGATATTACGTAGCCATGTGGATTTAATGTGTACTTGCACGCTGTCCTGTAAAATCCTTTTTCCATGCACGCTGTTAGAGATACGACAGTTCTTATCTTCCTCATCATTGAATTCTACTCTTCTGATTTCATCCCCATCTAACTTGCAGCTGACACATATGTAGCACTCACTCAGTGCGAGGCATTATTCACAGAACTTCTCATAGATTATCTCATTTAATCCTCATAACGCCCCAGTAAGGCAGGTGCTATGACTGTCCCCATTTTATTGCAGAGAATGCTAATTTAATACTGAATGCAGAGACCTCTGACCTTATCGGGCTCTGGGATGGTAAATGCTTATCACATGGAACACCATTCCACCTTCTTGTTTCCAAGGCCCATATCACTAATTGATCACAGCACCTTTTTCCAAGGGTCCCAGACTGGCATCGGTTGCTTCCTGATACACCGTCACAGGCAGCCACTACCGAGCCATTGGGATGGGTCTGCAAGATGATGCGGATATGTCTTCCCTGATCCATCTAATGCCGCGCTCTCCTTTTGTGCATAAGGAAACAGGCCCCGAGAGGGAATTGACTCGTCTAAGTAAGGGGCAGAGCTGTCTTAGTCCATTTGTGCTGCTATTAAAAATACCTGAATCTGGGTAACTTATAAATAATAGAAATTTATTTCTCACAGTTCTGGAGGCCGGGAAGTCCAACACATTCAGATTCAGGAGGACCACTCTCTGCTTCCAAGATGGTGCCATCTTGCTGTGCCCTCACGTGGTGGAAGGGCAAAAAGAGCCTAGTTCATTCCCCTGAGCCCTTTGCTAAGGGTGCTAATGCCATTCATGAAGGCAGAACCCTCATGATTAATCACTTCCTAGGGACCCCACCTCTTAACACTATCACATTGGCAATTTCGTTTGAACACATGAATTTGGGGGAAACATTCAGACCAGAGCAAGAGCCAAAACTGGCACTCGATTCTCTTAACCACCAGGTTCACTCTTTCCACCCACACTGCTGCCTCCCCAGATCTAACAAAACAAACACCGGCTACCACTGGGGACACGTTCTCAGCAGTTTCCGTGCAGGCTAACTGTGCATTTGACAACTCAGAGTTAACCAGGGAGACTGGCACTGAGGATGGGCCACAAAGGATCGTTTTATCACAATGCACTTTATAGATGTTGCCAAATACTGTGGAGTGCATTAGTGATGTCGATGCTTTTAATTTAGGCAGTGGCCACAGCTCAGGGGGCAGCAAACCCTGGTTGAGGTCACCTGCCCAGAGTTTACTGAGAGGGTCCACAATTGGAGGGCACTGAGGGAAACCAGGAGGCATGCCTTCCGGTAGTCTGTTCACTCGCACAGCAAGCATTTGTTGAGCACCTCCTGTTTATGTGGAGAGACTAGGCTTACACACGTGACAGACTCACAAATACTGTCAGATGGCATCAGTGGGGTTTTATCCGGGGAGGACTCTTTTCATTCCATTCCCAGTTTGGTTTCAACTGAGAATTAAAAACACGGGAGAAAGGTAAATGGAGATCACAGTCATTACCGATAGAGCTGAGTGGAAACGAAACTTGGATTTGGGCCAATTCTTCGCCCCAGAGGCAGCAGGGCCGAAGGGCTGCAGTCCCCCGGCCCTCCACCCGTGGAGGCCAAGTCTTCCCCAGTAGACACCTCCAGGAAGAGAACAGACCAGAAGGCGTATGCCCAGTGGGCAGGCAGGTCCGTTTCCTTCTCCCGAACTTACGAGCCAGGCAGGAGTGAGCGAAGGGCAGAGGGTGTCCCAGAGTGTCGGTGCCTAGGGCTCCCTCCGCAGGGACACTTGCTGGGATTTAGAGGCTCTCCCCTAAGCAGCCTGTGACAAATTGGCACAGGCCTCAGAAATTCAGAGAGGGAGATCGGTGGGCTCCAGACACTGGGAAGAGTTCTTGGCAGAGGGCCTCGAATCAGGGTGCAGAGAGTTGGGTGGGTTTGGGTGGGCAGCTGCGGGGCCCATCCCGGGCGTTCTGCCCAGGGCGTTGCAGGGAAAGGACGATGATTTATGCGGGGCACAGTGTGGAGGCCAGTGGGGGAGTTGGGCATAATCGGATATAGAACATAGCCTTTTAGACTTTGTGAATTGAGCAGGTCTGCAGAATTCAAATGCATGGATCCAGATTTCTGTATGATGGTAAGTTTACATTGACAGATGAAGTCCGCGGCTGAGGTTTGTTTCCTGTGTTCTCATGCAAGGGGTGGGAAGCGAAGTGTGCCAAGGGGGAAGAGAATGGGCCTCGGGGCCTGGTAGATGCTCTTGGCAATCCCAGCTCTCCTGGGCCACCTGTGTGACCTTGTTCAGGTGACTTGACCTTGCTGAACCTCTGCCCCTCGCCCATTTATAAAATGAGAACTATTCCATGGATTTCCCAGGTTGAAAAAATTAAGTCAAACAAGGCTTGCAAAGTACCATTGCTGTGCCTGTCCCTAAAGCCCCTTCACCTCCCTCCCTGCTGCACCCCACCCCACAGCATTTTCACGTTAGACAGAATCCTCTCTCTCTCTGAGTGAGAAAATTTCATTGACAGCTTTACTGCAAAATATATATATATATAAATTCTAAAAGTCAACTCGTGTGTTGTGCGGTTGTAGATTTTTTTAAAAGGAAGGAGAACGTTGGTGCTGGGAAGTTAGGATCTCCAGAGGTAACTCGCGTTCATTGAGGGAGAGGTCTCAGAGCAGATTCCCACAAGTTGCAGAGAAGAAAATGAGATGCGGGCTCTGGATTTGCATAATCGCTGACTGTTTCCTGCTCATTTGCCACTTTGCAGGGGCTCCGTGTGCAGGGCAGCCCCTTCCTGGCCTAGACACCCTCTGTGCCCAGGACTCCACGGGGTCCCTCTTGGAATGGGGCTTTAATGATCACTCAGATGGCATTTAGCCTCCAATTAAGAGTGAGAAGGAAAGCGCCAGCCAAGTGGGGTGAGTGTTCTGGGGAATTCACCCACTCAGGAGAAACCTAGAGAATTAGCAGGCACACAAAGCCACCTCTTGACTGGAGCAGACGCCCTGAAGGCTCCCAGACACCCCACCGGCTGGGGAGGAAGTTGGCCGCAGAGCTGACTTGTGTCTAGAATTATACCAAGGACTCCCCCTGAACTTGAGAAGCCGCATCCGCTGCCGGGGAGGACAGGAGGCATGTGGGAGAGTCTGCCGCTGCCAGGCACCGTGCTTCCTGCCCTCTGCTGGTTACCACGTCTCCGTCCTCATAACAAGCCCATCCCAAACCCTCACAAAGCTCATGGTGAGGCTCAGCAATGGAAATCAGCTGCCCCAGCTCCTTCTGCCTCCAGAGCCGTGGTCCTCAGCGTCTGAGCAGACATCTGCTCTCAGAAAGGCCCCGGGAGGCTCTTCCTGGCCAGTTAGACACCTCCACTCTCTTCTCTTGACTTCTCCTCAGGCTCCTTCCGCCTGGTGGATTCCTTATTCTAAGGCAAGCAAGGCCCTGCAAGAGGTCTGGAAAGCCAGCTGCAGTCTTCCAAAAATGGCATTTGCCTGACTCTGGGAGCCCCCGTAAATATGGTTGTTAATCCAGCACACTTCGGGGGGTGGGGAGGATGTTGGAAATGGCCCTTGCTGGTGTCACTGACAAAGTGTCAGACCAGGGTCTCTCCCCGGGAGTGCCTTCCTTATCAATTTATTTCTCATTAAAATACCCTGCAGTGAAATTTAGCAGTGAGCTCCCAGTGGGAATAGAGCCCATTTCATCGGGCGCAGAGCTCTGTAGAAGGCAGCCTCGGACACCACCAGGGTCTGAAATGAAACCAGAGCAGCCTAACTTTGTCTCTGTAACCTCCCCAAGTCTGGGCTTTGTGAATATAAAGAAAGGAACTTGTGGGTTTTGAATGTCTTCTTGCTAAGGAGTTTGTGAAAGAACAACAATTAATCTCTTTATCATAACTAGCTTGGCCACATTTCAGTACTGGAAAGAAAGGGGAAAAAAGCAATAGAACAAAACCTTTTGTATTTCTGCCAGCGGAGGATAAGGGATAGGCTTGCCACGTTGGGGACTTTTTGTGGTTACGTGTCCTTTTTTTACCTTTTAATTTGTGCATTGAGGGTTCAGATACTCTCTTGCAAGAGGGAGAAATTGTCACACCTCGTTTGTCTGCCAAGAGGTTGTGAAACCCCATTCAGAATCTCTGCTGCAGGAGCTCAGAAGTTTACATAGAAAGGATTTCAAGGCCAGCGACACTGCTCTGGATGACTTACAACGTAAACATCACCTAGCCTTGTTCTCTGCTCCCGAGTGGCCACAGGAAATTAATAGTTACAATATATGGGTTTCTTTTTTCCGTGTTCACAAGCCATACTCTGGCGCTATATGGGACACAGAATTATGTATCAGCACAGCGCATAGATAACCCAACACCTGGCTGTTCCTGCTCTCTCTGCAGTGCCCCATTTCTGAGAGATGGAGCTGGCTCCTGAAACCAGAAGGAAGGGTTAGAATGTGCTGGAAAAAAACAGAGGAATTGGAATCCCAGGTCTGGGTTCAAGTCTCAGCTCTTCCTCCTAGTAGCTCTTGGCCAAATTATCCAAGCTCCCTGAGCTTCAGTTTCCTCATCAGTGAAACAGCAGCAGTAGCCACCACCTCTGAGAGTTTTATGGGGAAAAACAGATATAATTGGTGAAAAGCATGTAATGAAGTGTTATACGAATATTAGACAGTGTTTGCAGTTGTATTACATGAGGAGAGTCCAGGAAGCAAACTGTTGCTTTTTAGGGAACCTGTTTGGCTAAGAAGAAATGTAATAGCCCGGTGCCACTCCGATATCACGTGCGGGGAATCAGGTTTCCGCCTGTGGGCTCCGGGGTCTCTTCTGTCATCTCTTGGCAGCACCCTCTACATGCTGGATATGGATTAAGAATTCATCTTCCTGATTGTCCAGTCTCATTGTTTATATAATCTCTTGTCACCATGATTGCCTTTCTGCCTAAAAAGAATTAAGGGAGGAAGAGAGGGAGGGAGGAACACATTTGGTCAACAGTGAGCGACCCCATTACATTGACCGGAACGTGTAGCAAGCTGAATTTGAAGTCCGCACTCCCCGGGGTGGCCTTTTATATCCACGCTGTTGCCATGACCACACGGTGGGTGGAGTGGACTTTGCTGTCTGTTAACTTTAGACTTGTGACTGCTTTGGCCAACAGGATGCCAGGTGATAGGACGGCAGGAGCTCAGAAGGCGCTCAGGCTGTTGAAGTTGCTTTCCGACAGAGGCATTACTCATGCCTCCATTCTTGGCACGGGGTGGGGTTAAAACCTCTGGAGAGATTGTGATTCTGAGGTCTGTTTTGCCTTTCGGATGATGAGAAGGTCTGGCTTTGCACGGGTTTCTCTCGTGGGTCTGAAAAGCAATTTTCTCAAGCTGGGTCATTTGAATCCAGAAATGAATGAAGGAGAAAGAGCGGGAGTGAGAATGACAGCGCTCGAGAGAGAGGGAGAGAGAGACGCAGATCCCGACGGACTTCATCGGACCAGTTCACCTGGACCAGGAATTAGTCCTGGGCTACACTAGGCCGCGCTGAACACCTGCAGGGGATTTTAAGGCGGGGAGGGAGGATTCTCGTGGAGATCAACTTTGGGCCTTGGCCTAGTTGAGTCTTGTTAGACTTTAAATAAAAAGCCACGGGGAAGCGGGCACATGTCCCACAGCCATGGTGGTGGCGAGAGTTCCTATCGCAGCATCGCCGGGCCGAGGCCTGATGTTTCTTATTTTGATAATTGATGTGGCCAAGTTGAAGCTTGTCACTGGGAGAGCATCACACCGTGGCTCGGGTAGTGCCGTGGCCATGTGAAGAGTGAGAAAAATCAATTTCCACTGTCGACGGAGGGTTGTTTGATTTATTGCTGCTGGAAGAAGAAATTCTTTATCTCCCACCCCCTCTTGGAGAAGGACTGTTTTACAGTCTGCTGTTGGAGAGACTGTATAAAAGCAGCTATATTTGTCCAAACTTTGGTATTTTGATAACCTTCCTTGACTATTCAGAGGACATTGAACACTCCCAATTTTTACGACCCTCATTTGTGTTTGATTAAGCAATTACAGGCACTAAAAGATGATATGCGAGGGAGTGTGGCCAACGTACCTGCAGGATGATTTCATGCCATTGGAAAGCATCACAGGGCTTTAATTTTTCATGACCACTGGCAGGAGGAAGGAGGGGTTTGCTAGGGAAGAGAACAGAGATTGGAATCCTGACTACCGTTGGAGAGCAAGTCAATGTCCCTGAGCCTGAGTTTCCCTGTCTGAACAACTGGTCTGTGCTGCAGACAATACCATCCAGGTCCCCTTAGATCCCCTCAGGCCTTTTCTTGTGCCCCGCCTGCCTCTGTGTGCTGTTGCTTCCAGTGCCCTACGCTTGCGGCTCTAGGGCTGCTTTGCTCTCATGCTCCAAGAGCTGGGAGTGCCTGAGGATAAATGTCCCCTCAGGGCAGCCCTCAGCCTGTGGCTGACAGACTTGGGGGTATGAAAGCCCAGTTCCCTTGCCTCACCTCAGGACACATCTTGGGGCCTAACTTATACTCAAGGCTGGTTCAAGCTGAGGTTCTCCTAGGCACAACTTTGCCTGAAACCAACCTCCCGTGGCTTCCCTTCCTTCCCTGGCCCTCTCCCCCCGTCACCGTAAGACTTCCTTAATACATTATGTGGGCCTAAATCCTTGTCTCAGGCTCTGCTTCTGAAGGATCCCACCTAAGGTAGCAGACCGGGCTCATACTTGTAATCCCAGCACCTTGGGAGGCCAAAGCAGGAGGATAGCTTGAGGCTGGGAGTTAAAGAACAGTCTCAACAACATAGCGAGACCCTGTCTCTACCAAAAAAATAAATTAGCCAGGTGTGATGGCTTGTGCCTGTAGCCCCAGCTGCTTGGGAGACTGAGGCAAAGGATCCTTTGAGCCCATCATTTTGAGGTTACAGTGAGCTATGTTGACACCACTGCACTCTAGCTCAGGCAACACAGTGAGACCCTGTCTCAAAAAAAAAAAAAAAAAAAAAAAACAGACTGCAGACTGATGCTCCTTGCCAATTTTTTACAAACTGTTTTATTAACTGTTATTCAGCACTTCAGTGTGCCAGGCATGGAAGTAAGTGTTTGAAATTATCTCTTTTAAGGCTGTGATGATAAAATAAGGTCTAGGGAAGCACTTTTCACAATGACTAACACACAGCAGCAACTCAGCACACACCGCCCCAGTCTGACCGTGACCGAGCCGCAACCCAGTGAGAGGAGTCGGGCGGTATGGCAGCCTCCTCACTGCCTGCCTCGTGCGCTCCTGCCTCTTCCAAATTGTCCTCCACACAACAGCCAGAGTGGTCTTTTAAAACATATCAATCAAATGTGTAAGACCCTCCAATGGCTACTCAGTTACACATAAATATGAAATCCAAACTTCCTACCATGACCTGCAGTGGGCTCAGCAAACTTTCTCTCTAAAGGGCCAGACAGTAAATGTTTTAGACATTGTATGCTGTATAATCTCTGTCACAACTACTCAACTCTGCCACTGTAGCACCAAGACAGCCATAGATAACATGCAAACAAATGGGCATGGCCATTTTCTAATAAAACTTTATTCGTAAAGACAGGCCGGGGGCCAGATTTGTTCTGCAGGCTGTGGTTGGCCAATCGCTGGTCTACAAGACAGCTGAAGGGTGTGTACCCTTCCTCCCTCACCAGCCGCCAGCCTCATCCTGACCTACTCTCCTCCCCGTTCATTCGCTCCTGCACACTGGCCTCCTAGAGCATGCTGGCACATTCCTGCAGCAGGTGTTTGTGCCGACTGATCCCTCTGTCTGGGTCTGGGACCCTCCTCCTGAAGCCTTCTGCATAGCTAGCTTCTGTTTCTTGTTCAAGTGTCAGCTCAAATGCCACCTCCTCAAAGAGACATTCATGAGCCTGCAGATGTTCTAGGTCTCCTAGCTCCAGCCCCTCTGTTCTCTGTCACCTCAGTAATTCATGTATTCCCCTACTCACTTGTTTGGGGTCTGTCCAGCCCTCTGGAAGACAAGCTTCAGCAACGTCTGATTCCACATTGTCCTGCAATATCCTCAGCCCATAGCACAGGGCCCGGGACCTAGTAGGTGCTCAGTAAATGTTTGTCGATTAGATGGTCTCTGGGGAGTCCCTCGCCCACCCTTCCCTGTAAGAAGAGTTTTCGAAGGATAGAAAACACCAGAATTTCAAGTGGTTATCTTGGTTTTAAGGCAGACCTAGAAAACCACAAATAATCTTCCTCTCTTCTCCTTCCCTGTCCCGTTAAATGGAACATCTCGAAGGAGAATTTGCCTGAACGAACCCTCACTCACTTTTCTTTTCTCAGTCCCAAGCCTAGGACTGCAGACCTCCATTTTCAGGGCTAAAAACACCAAGAGGAAGGTGTTCTCTGAACACGGCATTGAGATTACCCAGTTAATTAAAGAGGGATTTAGGAGTTACTTAACATCTGGGCATCAGGTTTTTTTCCTACTCAGCTTCAGAAAGGAAGCAGAAATTATAATATGTCGACACTTGCTCCATCCGCACGACTCTGTCCTGCAGCAGGCAGACCTGCTCTTGCCTGGGTTCCCTGGCTCCGAGGTGTCTGATGCTTTTCCTGGGGAAACCATGACCCCGGCTCAGCAAAGCTAGCTGTACATCTGCAGGATGACCGTGACCCCAAGAGTGGTAGCTGCTCCTTTTATCACGGCATACCGGAGGACAGTGGTTTGAGAACAGTCAGCATTGCTAGAGGCCCAGGGGGGCTTCCAGAGGCCGTCAGAGATATGGCAGGTGGGCATTCGAGGGGGGAGGTCCTTGAATGCAAGGAATGTGAGCTTTATCCTGGCCAGGGAGTACTGGAGAGTTTGACACTGGGGATGATGTTCGTTGGCAGCCACGAGGGAGGAACACGTGGCCAGGTACCCAGGTAGGAGGTTGTTCTGGGGCTCCAGGTGGGAGGTGTCAGGACCTGCCTGGCATGGCGGCAGCAAGAAAGAAGAGGAGCTACGTTCAGGCAGGGCTTCTCCACCCCAGGGGCCATGGGGCAGACAGAGCCAGGCCTGGGCCTTAGCATTGGGAACTTGGATTTTATTCAGTGTTCATGGTAATAATAATAACACATACCTCTCTGGGTTATTGAGGAGATTAAGATAGTAAGTGCTTTTATGTAACCTATTTGTAACAAGTCTTTTATGAGCATTTAAATACCAATCAGATGCCATTTCTGCGATGCTTCATTTAAACAGAACAGTCAGAACTTGGCAGGATGTGGGCTTTCAATGGACTTTCTCTCGTCCTGGTGTGACGCTGAGTCTTAGGATGCCTCTTCAGTAGCTCTAGTAAAGTGATAGTTATTGCGTGGCCAAGACAGCAGTCACACCAGGAAACCACAGCATGCAAGAAATGCCATTAGGAGTGGGGGTGGGGTGTTCTGGGTGCTGCAGGCGGGGCCCCCATGAATGGCTGCAGGCACACCGCACAGCACTCGGGCAAGAAACTGTTTCCATCTCCGGAAGCCCGAGACCAGACGCTTGTGAGGAGCTCCTCTTTGATTGTGTTTATGACCCTGGCTGCAAGTGTCCCACTTTGTTTGATGGTCAGAATACCCTCAAGGATCCCACTTGCCCGAGTTCTCGACCGGCCAGGGCCCCTGCACATAAAGCATGCATCTGTATCGATGCCCCCAGCTAGCATCTGTACCTGGCTGGACCATGTAAGAGGGCAGGATTAGAGAGTTGCATTGTAGCCCCTCTCCCTTGGCGTTCCATGCATGGACATTACTCTTCTGGGGCCTGATTTCAATAGTAATGAGCACCAAGTGACGCTTTAATCCTCTGTAATTACTCAAGGCAGGAACCGGCCAGATGAACAAAGACAAATGGACAATAGGCCTGCTCCTCAGGCACAGTGTGACCTGATACGACCCTTTGCCTAAGAGGGTGGGATGGGCTGTGACTATCGATACTCGTTTTAAATTAATGCACCTGCAAATACATTCCAAGAAGTCGCCAAGGGGTGATTTACAGTGTGGCAGGTGGGATCCTTGGAAAGCCCTGTGGGAGGGTCGGGATCCACATTCCTGGTGCACGGCATCCCGAAGGCCTTGGCTTTGCTTGGGGCTGCCCCTTCCACCCGGCACACCCTTCCTGCAGGTGTGTCAGATCTAAATCCTTCCTCCCTCGGGTCTTGGCTCAAATGCTCCCTTCTCAGTGAAGCCTCTCCTGACCACCCTCTTTAAAATTATAAAACACACACACACACACACACACACACGTACACAATCCTGGGATCCCGTCCCTGTTCTTTTTCCTCCAGCCTTCTAGCACAGTACACGATTCACTTATTTATTAATCACATTCCTTGTTATCTGCTTCCCCTGTAGAATGTCGGCTCCATGACGGCAGAGACATTGCCTGTTTTGTTGACTGATGTATCCCTAATGCCCGGAGCTGTAACAGGCACCTTGGTTGAATAAATGGGTAAACAATGAGGAGACAGAGGGAGGGAATGGAATGAGCCCAGGGCAGGAAGGACAGTGGACTGTCAGAAAGGTGTCACTGTCCTTTGAGGATGGTCCCCCTGAGAGACCAGATCTGGACGTGCTTCCCGCCCCAGGCTGGGTGGAGAAATGGGCCGAGGCTGGAGGGAGGATTCGTGTTTCCCAAGTGCCTGCTCTGTGTCAGCAGAACCCTGGGTGCTGTCTCTAATCTCCACCACGATCCTGGGTCCTGGGTACTATGATCCTATTTCCCAGGGAGGGAAACAAGACTCAGAAAAGTCAGGCACTGCCGAGGGCTATAGTGAGTAGCATAACTGGGTTTGGAGCCCAGTTTTCTAAATTGGTCCGTTTGGTCTTCAAATACAAGTTTGACCTCCTACTCCAGGCCCCAAGCCTGTGCTTCTCCCCTCCACACTGAGTCGGCCTGAGCACTGTCGACATGTGGGACCGAGTCCTCACCTGTAGAACGGGGTGCTGCGAGGACTTTCCTGTGCACTGTAGGATGTTCGGCAACTTCCCTGGTCTCCACCCACTAGACGCCCATACCATTCCCCCAAAATGTGACAACCAAAAACGTCTGCAGACATTGCCAAGTGTCTCCTTGGAGACAAAGTCACCTTCAGTTGCAAACCACTGTGGTAGATGAAATAGAATCAGCTCTCACTGGCCCTGAGATTCTTTAGAGAAGGAAGAAAGCGTTGTTTTCAGGGAGACCAGTTGGTCCTGCAGCCAGGGCCTCTTGGGTTGTCTTATTCTGGGAAAGGTCTAGCCCCAGTCTGGAATACGGCCTTGTCCCCCAGCCTAGAGTGGACTGGCTCCTCAGACGTGGGTGTGTGTGTCCCTTCTGAGAAGGGCTAAGGTGGAGTTCGACGTGCAAGAGATTTACGGGGGAAGGAGGGGAGGCGGAGGGGCAAAGGAGAGCTTCATACCGGGCTGTGGGTCTGACACCTGAGAAAGGAGAGGAGAAGGAAGCAGCATTGGGTAGAAAGAGCCTCAGACCACGGCACAACTCTGAGAGTCTCAGCCAGGCTGATGGGGCGTCCCTTGTTGCAGGAATGGGCTGCACCAGTCATTGCCGACAGGAACCACCGGGAGGACTGTGGTCTTGGTGGGGGCACGGTGGTGGCTGCGGAGGTGGCAGCTGAGCCGTCTGCCCGTTGTGCTCCCACAGCCGGGGACCCGAGCAGCACGCTGACCACACGCACCGGGAGCCCGCGTGTGCTGGAGGAAACCAACACACGGCCACCAGCCATTGGCATCCGTCAAAGGTGCTTGTGTGTTGTCTCGGTCAGGTGGCCGCAGAGGCAGACCCTGAGACGAGGATTCAAGGGCATGTACATTTCTGAGGTGCTGAAGCCCCTGAAGCACCAGTAGGTGACTTGGATCGTGAGCCCCAAGAGGAAAGGAAGCAGCAGGGCACCCCGCAAGCCACCACGGGGGCAGCCACGGCCGGTCCTGGGAGCTCCGGAAACAGTGAAGGGCGGGTGCCTCGAGGTCCCCCCGTTGAGGGGTGAGGGAGCCGGGGTTTTTGCTCCCAACTCCCTCAGTCACCGCCCAGGGCTGCCTGAGAGAACTCCCTCAGGCACAGGGGCACAGACACTGGCAGCTCGAAGCCACCCCCAGTTGTACTATAATAATGCGGCCATTTGGACTCCCTTTTTCCCTGGACACTGGCAGAGCCCCAGGCAGAGCAGCCAGTGTTGGCAAAAAGCAGCCCTTGGCCCTGGAGCCAGGGAAGAAGTGAGCGCTGGGGCACCTGCGGGTCCACCCTGGGGTGCGGTGGCCACGTTAGCTACTGTACTTGCTTGAGCTCTCGAGTCCTCCAAACCACCCTGGAAGGTGCATGCTCTTCATATCCCCACTTTACAGATGAGAAAACTAAGGTTCAGCATGGTTAAAACACAACCCACCCCTTTATTTATCTTCTGGAGATTATACCCGAGCCACTTCAACAGGCGTTTAGGGACATCCCCAAACCCTCAAACCACACACTTGTAGAAAGTTCTGTGGCTGATTCACTTCCAGACAAGTAATCCCATCCATTGTGTGCAGATCTTCCTAGTTTATCTCCAAGGGCTGTGGAAGAAGAGGCTCACGCGTGCCCTTGTGGGCTGACCACCATCATGACAGTAGGACCCACCCTTGGGTGGCACTTACCACGTGCCTGGAACTGAGCAGAGCACTTGACAGTGAGCACCTCACTGAACTCTCCCAACAACCCTATGAGGTGGGCACTGCTGTTATTCCCATTCTATAGATGGAGAAATTGGGGAAGAGGTTAACACCGGTGAGAAACAATGATTAGACCAAAATCTCTCCCAAACCAGGCCCAACTCCAAAGTCCTTTCTCCTCATTCTCACACCATCCGGTTGCCAGTGGACAGAGCTGTCTTGACTCATTGAAGTCGGGGAAACATATTTTATTTATCAAATAGTTTGTTTAGTTAACAAAAAGGTTTCAGAACTAGGAGTCCATTGGAGAAAAATGACAAGGGGGCGCTTGGGGTGAGAAGGTGGGAACTGCTCAATGTGCCTTTGATCCGTTTGTCACCGGCAGTGCCACATAATGGCTGTAGGGGAAGCTGGAGGCTTGTACTATGATGGTACAATTTCCTGTAAAAAAAAAATAGCAAGCCACAGGCAGGAAAAGCAACAGCATATTCTCAAGGATCCAGGACTGAGGACTTTCACCAGCCTGCTCTGTGTTGAAGCTGTGCAGACGCTCGCGGGGGTCCTCCTGCTTGGTGGCGGCTAACTTTCCTTCCCAACCCCCGAAACCAGGCAGCAGCACCAGGGGGAAGCCATACAGTGGCGACAAGCTAGGGCTCTGGAGGCAGAAGACCTCGGCTCAAAGTCCAAGTCCACTGCTCTCTGATTGTGCGGCTTTCAATGAGCTTTTAAAAAATCCCCTGGGCCTCAGTTACCTCAACTGTAAAATGGGGAAAATAGCAGTACCTACTTCGTAGGGTTGTTGCAAAGATGAAATGAGTTCATACATTTGTGTGCGTGTGTTACTTCAAGCAGCACTTGGCATTGAGGAAGCATTGCGATGGTACTTATGCTGGGCCATGAATATTTTCACACTTCAGCACAGGCCAGGCTCTGACTTGCAAGCTGAATCAATTGAATGGCAAACATACTTGAAAGCTAAAGATTGTTAATTGCTCTGGAGGGATTGGAAGATTTATTTGCCCTGGAGACATCTGCTTGTATTCCAAGGACAATAAAAGGGACCTTCCCTTTCTCTTCCCAGGAAGGATTTGTTTACATTAGAGGGTAAAGGTTTCCCTCTTAATCTCTCTCCAGAGGGGCGGAAGGGCAGGTATGCTGGGCACCCTATAGAAGCTCCAAGTCTGGTAATTGTGGCTTCCTCTTCAATGGTGCAACCATTGTACATGCATGTGACATCTGGTCTGCAGGTCGTCACCCCGTGGGAGTAGGGGCATGGAGAATGGGTGCTGCTAAGATGCTCTGTGAGTAATGAGTGGTCTGCTCTCTGATCCAGAGACTTAGTGTTTCATAGACATGGAAACTTAAGAGATTGTTATTCTCTCTCCTGGGAATGGGAGCAGAATGAGTTTGGAATGAGCCTTTAGCCTCCCAGACACATTAACCCCAACCCCAGAACTGACAGTCAGATGCTTCCTAAAGAAGATCCTCTCACCCCATCCCATGTTCAGCATTGTAGATACAGATCCCTTTCTTCCCATGGGAAACGTGACATTATTGGCTATGGCTGGTGAACAGAGCTCAGTTCCGCTCAAGTCAAAGAGTGTGCGCTCAGTAAATACCTGTTGCATGACTGAATGAAAGCAGAGGTCCAACTACAGCAGATAGAAGTTGTTTTAAAAGAGCATCGTGTCAGTGCAATAATATTGTCATTATGTTTGTTTGTTTTAAGGAATTCTTACCTTTTAGAGATACAGACTGAAATATTAGGAGAAAGTAAAATTACATCTGGGATTTGCTTTTAAGTAATAGCAGGTGGGAGGGCAGATACGGATTGGCCATGATTCAATAATTTTTGAAGCTGAATGATGGGCCCATAGGGGTTCATTATACTATTCGGCCTACTTTTGTCTATGTTTAAAATTTTTCCGTAATAAAAATAAGTAAACAAATAAGTACAATTTTGTTTTAAAAAAAGAATATCATGGTGACCTTGGGTCAGACATTTGGATTTACACTTTCAAACCCCAGTTCCCTAGGCTGCCAGCTCTGTGAGAGTCAGGACCTTGTCCGGCTGGCTCACAACTGCGTCTCCGGCACATGAAACAGTGCTTGGCATTTGGCATGGCAAATATTTCTTGAATAAATGAATTAATAGGGTATTCCCCAGCCTTCAGACATGTCCGCCCTTGCCCATCCTCCTCCCAGGTCTTCGGATGTTCCCGAGGTCATTTTGGCCTGCTGGCTACCTGCACGAATGAGGGTCTTCTTGGGCTGAGGTGCCCTTTCTGCCACCTTCCATGTCTGCACTTCTGTGACCGCAGTGGTTGCTCTCCAAACTGGGTCCTGGCTGAGTAAGCTCTCCCAGCCCTGCTTCCTGGGGGCGTCCAGCACGGACATAAACACGGCGGGATTTCAAGGGGCTGGAGTGGAGCTCGCAGGGAAGACAAGAGTGTATTCCGCATTTATTTAGTGCCTATTCCCCGCTGCCTGTATTCAGGGCCTCTGCCCTAACACTAGGGAGCACCATTAACAAGAGCAATGTAACGTGAATGGAGTTCCCAGGAGTCGTGCACCATGGCGGCCCTGCCCGCACCTGTGGCAGGTGCTATTTTATAGGCCTCCAACTCCCCGAGCAATCTGAGGTCTCCGAGCTTCCCAAGGAGTCTCCAGGAAGCTACTGCCTGGGAGATGAAATGTAGCCATCCTCACCTGCTCCCGGTGACAGGCCCCCGGGATAAAAGACGAAGACAGGAGAAGGGCTTTGAGAAGCTCACAGTCTCAGGGAAATAGAAACAAAAATAAAAATAAAGGAAAGGAAGGAAAGGAGGGAGGAAGGGAGAGAGGGAGGGGAGAAGAAAGAAGGATGCAGTCATCCTAGCGTATTACAGTACCTGGAATGAAAGCATCCTGCCCGGTGCCCTGAATCGCAGAGGGGGCCCTGGGGAGCGGGAGGATGTCTTCTTAGCACTGCATGGTTGACCGATCCATTCCAGCACGCTTACTGAGCATCCGGCGTGCACCAGTGGTATGTGGAAGACAAAGATGCTGAGGGCTCTCCCTGCGGGAGCTCACAGTCCAGTGGCATCTGCAAGTGCAAGCACTTAACCCCACAACGGGAGGCAGGATAGCGCAGTGGGTGGCACACTGTTGCTGCGAACCGCTCTGACCGTCTCTGAACCTCAGACCCTCTCTGAACCTCAGTCTCTTCATTGTAAACTGGAGATACCTGTGGTTCCTCTTAGAACCATTGTGAATCTAGATGAGATGATATCTATAAGTGCTTCTCCCACATGTGCTCACATACAGTAAAGACTCGGTAAACTCTAGCTATTTGCTGCTGCTATAATGGAGACATATACAAGGTCTAGGGGCAAAAATACGGGCTATAGGGACTAAACCAATGGAAGAGGGGGCGGTGTATGTCAGAAAAGGCTTCGCTGAAGATTGGCCTTGGTGTTGAATCTTAAATAAGAAGGAATCATAGATCCCGACCAGCAGAAAATGGGTGCACTTTCTGTGTTTTCTTTTCCTTCGGATTTTGCAGACAGTGGTGACTGAGGTTGGTTAATAGTTAAATATCATGCGAGCCTTCCTACTGGGCTAGTTACTGTGGGGAAGGTTAGGATTAAGGGGGATGATTAGTGATTTGCCTAACAATAGCAGTTTTCTTATCTCCCCACAGTGGGAAATTCCCAGGGTTATTGGAGTCTGCTCTGTTTTCTACCTGAGCTGATGCCTGGGAGTGGGAGGGACGCCTGCGCAAACCCACAGCTGCAGAACAATAGGCCCGCGACAGCTCTATCTGCAAGGCTGAAACTGAGGGAACCCGAGAGGCCCCAGAGAGAGATAACTGAACCCCACAGGGCAAGAGAGCGCCAAGCCTTTATTTCTCAGGGGATTTCGTTCGGTGACAGTCAAAAAGTCTGGGAACTGGGTGCTCACCCCATTTCAAGGACTCAAGTTTTTACTTAGTATTTTAACTCGGGGCAAAGCAAACATACCATACCCAGGTGAAAGACCTGGACCCGGAAGCCTGTCCTTCCTGGGAAGCCAGTTTGGAAAAGTGGGAGCAGCCGGACTAGGAAAATGCCTTTGTGGATGGACCTGCTGGGGGGGCGGGGCGCTTTCCTAGCTTGTTCTCTGTGGCCTGGAGCGTGGGGGGCTCGGCGGACACCGGGGGTAGGAGCAGGCACCACTCAGCTGGCACTGAAAAAGGCTCAATAACTAATGTCTGAGGGTGACCACCTGAAACAGGACCTTGAGCTGCTAGGGTGTGGAACGCAGTCTGGAGTGATGGCCAGGGGGGAAATAAACGTCACTTTCATTCCAGAGAATATTACTGAGGTGCCTGCGAAGTTCGATTTTCTTTTGCAAGCCCTTCATTCAACCTAAGGGCCAGGTTCAGGCACAGAGGACGAGCTATGTGCCTCAGCCTTGGTTCAGTCTTAATGTTCACATATGTCGCAGTTGAGATTTAAAGATTTCTTAATGATCAGAGATCAACAAACAATTAGAAAGTCCAAGAATCAGCTCTCAACTACAGTATGAATGTTCTCTGAGCATTTTTGTAAGGAGCATGGATTCCTATTATAATCAGAAAAAAAACAATAAAGATAGAAAAAAGATCTGGGAACGAGGGTTCTATTTATAGTACTATTTTGAGACATAATTATTTGTTATAAGTGCATTTGTGAAAATGTTAATAAGATTAATAGTATTCGTGGAGCACTTGTTGTGCGCCAGGCCAACTCATGGGCAGGATCAATATAGTTTTTGCAACAACTCCGTGATGTTGTCTATGGAGATAGAATCACCCCATTTGACGCATGTGGAAACAGAGGCTCAGAGACTTTAAGTGACACGGCCTTGTGGTTAAATCGATGCTGTCAGTATATCGAGGTATTGCCTAAGACTGGCTCTCTGCAATAAAATGCAAGACACATAAGATTTAAACAAACAGGATTTCGAGTGGTCTCCGCTCTCCAAGGTCTCCTGGCCCTCTCCACGTCTTGTGACCCACCTGGAGTGAGGGCGCAGTTTGAGTGTCCCTGTGAGATCCTCAAGGGTAACGACCAAGTCTTACTGACTTGCCGATAGCCCTAGAGTGGCATGGAACACCAACTTCAGTGCCCGTGGAAACCCGGCAGGCAAAGCAGACCAGTGAAGCTGCCTGGGGAGTAATGACTAAAAAGAAAGAGCTTGCCTGTCCGAAGGAAGCAGTTTCCACTCAATTCCCCGAGTTGCAGTCCTGTGGGACGGCAGGCCCAGTGTGGCCAAATGGTTTGCTTTCCAAGAGAAGCTGGAGATTTGGGATGTGTGAAATCTCCCAATTTTTCAGTCATCATCAATACAAATGCAAAATTGTGTTTTTAAAAAGTACCACCAAACTGGGTTGAATCTGGCCAGTGTGGAGCTACTTCTTCCCTAGAGCCTTGCAGAATTCTTCACGGTTAGCTGACTTTCGATAAAGGCTTTTGAGTTAATGAATGAATGAATTGCTAGGCACAGAGCCCATTAGAAGGCTCAGCCCTTTAGACCTGCCTTTGCCTCCCATGAGCAGTGGTGTGAGCCCCATCCGACACTGCGGAACCAGGCTACCGACGTGAGTTTTGGAAAGTTCCCTGAGTGTGGGAACTGTATCTTGGTCAGGTTTTTACCCTTCCGGGTCCCCAGTATAATGTCTTGCCAAAGGTAGGTTCTTAATCAGTGTTCAAGTGGATGCGTGAGACTAACGCTGGTCCTTCCTTTGTTCCTTCATTCCGTGAGTATGCACTGACCATCCGCTGTGCACTGGCAGTGGAATTCGAGTGGTAACTTACAGACTCGGTCACAGCTAACGCCATGATGGGACAGGTGACGCTGAAGAAGTAACTGAGTGTGCTGGGTTTGCGACCGGGCTACAGGACCATAAGTGTAGGGTGTAATTCAGCTCACAGGTCAGGGACGGACCCTCCGAGGAGGTGATATATGAACTGAGCCTGAACTGTGGTAGTGGACGGCAGAGGGAACTGGGCGTGCAAAGGTCCCGATGCAGAGTGATCCAGAACCACAAGGAAAAGTCCAGGTGCCTGGGGCCAGGAGACCATGGGAAAGAGCAGGGTGGGTAGAGATAGACATGGCCAGGCCAGATGACCCTGAGGGTTTGGCCTTCAGCCTGAGGGGAAGGGAAGGTAACAGAGGGTTTAAACAGGAATGATAATTTGCATCCTAAAAGATCTCCCTAGCTAAAGTGTGGAAAACTTTTTGGACAAAGTCAAGAGTGGATGGGAGGTCTAATTTCAAAGCTAATGTGCGTCTCCAGGCAAGAGGTAGGGTGGTGACTTAGACTAGGATGCGGTGTTAGACACAGGGTTAATGACAGGGACACAGAAAAACTGTAAGGAGCTGGTGCCATTTGTTGAAACAGGGAACCACACTGGTGGTTCTGTGACTGTACAGTTCTAGGAGGTGCCATCACTTAGACTACAGTGTGAATGTCTTCCCTGGAGCCGTTCAACACAGCAGCCCTGGGAGGAAGAGTCTGGGGGAAGGGACAGATTTAGTTTGGAGTTCAACAAAGAAACTAGCTAAACATCTCCAAAGTCCCAGTTATAATTTTCCATTATCATCAGACAAAAAGTGGTCAAAGGTAGGAAACTGGATTTTCAAAGTGGTTGGACCTTAGAAAGAACAAGGCCCCTGATGTTGCTGAGAGGGAAACATGCATTTTCAATCGTTCAGAAATCACTAAATGGAAGCAGTTCTCTTCTCCTCCCCTAAACAGAAGGAGGAATTAACTTTGAGGCTAGAAAACGTGGCAGGACTGGGAAAGCAAGGAGCTCAGCGAGACACCTGGAGCCACATGCCAGCTCCTTGTCCTGGCAGGTGTCATCCAGGTGCAAAGGAGCCCAGAAGTGACTGGATCTTCCCAAATTCTTGGCGCCCACCCACATGACCTTACCCTTCCTGCCGCCCCTGTCCCCGCCGTGGGAAGAGGGTGCGGGGTGTGCCAGAATCCTGCTCGGAGTGGCTCACCGTGACCATTGCCGTGTGAGCAACTACGCGCTGTGACAGCGAGGGAGGCCCCGAGGAAGGAAGAATGTTCTTAAACGCCTAATGAAGAGGTAGGAGCACTGCCCCCAACTCCTTTAAAAGAATATTCCGAGGAGCATGGAGACCAAGGATTTAAAATCATTCTAGTCTTGAGAACAAAGATGCCAGGAAGGCGGACGGCATGTCTGGGATGCCGGGCAGTGAGGGAGCGGGGGAAGGAAGGAAGCGTTGCTCTTTGTGAAGTGACAAAGATGTTGAATTGGTGGAGAATGGAAGAGCATGATCTGGTCCTCGCGGCCTGTATCAGACTTTCTCTGGGTCTCCGAATACTCCCCTTCTCCTCCTGCATTCGGCATGTTCTCAACGAGGGCGTCCCTTTCAGTTGGGGAACGAGAGTCTAGGACGGTGACTTACTACAGCCCAGAGCTGCCCCCCGGTTCGGGAAAAGGTGCGCAAGGTGCACAGCATGGAGTGAGTCCTGCCCTCAGGGCTAAAAGGGACCCCACTACGAGGTCCCACTCCACACCCACGCAGATGGCTAGAATCCAAAAGACAGGCACTCGCCAGTGCGGGTGAGGGCGGGGAGAAATCGCCGCCTCCTACACTGCTGGTGGGAGTGGAACACGGGCAGCTATTGGAGAAAACAGTCTGGCAGTTCCAAATAAGGTCACGGTCATGGGCACCAGGGGTCAAGACTTCAACGTAACTCTTAGGGGGGACACAATTCACCCCCGACAATGGGAGAGACAGATGATGAACATGGCGCCAAATAGACGAACGAGGTCGTTTTGTACGTGCTGGGGTAGGTCTGCGAAGGGAATGTGGCAGGCGAATGCACAGGAGGGAGGCGGAGGTCTGCGGGGTCCCCTGCCGGGAGGTGGCATTGGAGCTGAGGCCCGAGGGACAAGAAGGAGCTGGCCCTGCACAGAGCTGGGCAGCAGTGCAAAGATCCTCAGGTGGGAACGGGCAAAGTGTGTGCAAAGAATGGCAGTGGGGGAGGGTAGTGACGGCAGGCGCCAGAGCCCGCAGCTTCGGGTCTAGTTCCAAATGCACTGAGAAGCTGCTAGAAGGTATGAAAGAGAGGAGTGACATGATCTGGTTTGTGTTTTGGAAAAGACCTCTCTGGGGCATTTCCCTTTATAAAAACACTTCACGTAGTACATTTAAGATCAAAAAAAAGAAGAAAGACCCCTCTTGGATGCTAAGTGGAGAAGCAAGCTGGTGAGAAATGTGTGTTGACTGGGCCACGACGGAGGATGCCACGGAGCACTCGGCCTGGCCGGCCACTGGGTCTCCTTGCGGGGACATGGATGCTCCTGGTTTAGAGGGTCTGCGAAGTCCTGGAAGCCTTTGCTGTATTTCCACTGAAGTCTATCTAGGGTGGGCTCGAGACCCCTTCCTGGAGGGCCCTGGAGGGTTCTAACCCTGGATTGGCTCTGAGAGCGTCCGGGCCTAGCTCTGAAGGCCGCATCCCTCAGCACAGAGCCCTTCTCAACTGAGAAAGAGAGAGCCGGGAATTCTGCCCCAGAATTGCCATTTGAGGTGCACCACATTGGCTTTCTGCAAGCTCTGGTTTTCCACACCGCGCGGCTGAGCTGCCTGCCTCAGCCAGGAGGACGGAGTCCCCACAGGCAGCCTCTTTGTCTGCACTGCCTAGAAATGCACCTCTGGGCGGTCCTGGCCCTGGACACAAGCAGCGTCTGGTTGGAGGGATGAGGTTTTCCTTCCCTGCCCGTGGAAGAAGCTTGGAGAGATTAGAGGCACCCTACACGCACCTGCTCCTGCTTTAGAATCACGCGCTGGCCTTCAATAGTGCTCTGAGGATGCAGGTGGCCCTACTGCATCTGGAAGACGGCTGATGCTGAGGCCCCGCTGGCTGTGGGCTGGGCTACCACGGGAATTATGGGCCACAGCAGCGGCCTGGGACACGAGAAGAACCCCCTCCTGACACGCATCGCACCTCCCTTACCCACGATGCCATTGCGTCAAACATCTTTCAACAAAGTCCTCCGTTTCACAGGTCCCCTTCTACCAGGGCATAAAACATAAACACCCAGGAAGGAAGCTCCACACCAGCTCAGTCCTTGGGAGGCCAAATGGCCTGGCCTCCCTGAGCCTCAGTTTCCCTATCCGGGACAGTCGGGAATGAGGTTAGGTGGCTGCCACACAATTCTCCTTCCTCCTCTTCTCCCTGAAACTCTGCAGTCCCCACAGCTGGCGTGTCTATGCAGCCAGTTCCCCTTGGCTGTGGGCCTCCGTGGCCGCTGTCTCTGCTGAGAACCACCTTCCCCTCGAGCTGCGGCCAGCCCCACTTCAGGCCCAGCCCGGCCTCCTCCCCTCCAAAGAAAACACTCTCTTCCAGGACTGATGTCACCGAGGGAAGCTTGAAGGAAACAGGAAGGGAAGAGCTGTCAACATTAATTAGGAGAAAGTGGTTCTCACCTCCAAAGCCCTCTGGCCTGTCACTCCTGCCAGCCAGGGCTCCCTTGGTTTTAGAGTCTGGCAGGAAATAGAGCCCCAGCTCTGTGGGCCCAGCTTTGTGACTCACTGGCCATGTGAGCTTGGCCTCTGTGTGCCTCACTTCTCTTCTCTGTAAAATGGGATCATAATGCCTACCCCATAGGCTCATTATGAGGACTAGAAAACATGCATTTAAAGCCCCCTGACCAGGACCCTGAACAGACAGGAACCCAGCAAATGCTGCTAAGCTTTTTCTGTTCCCTGTCACCTTCTCACACACACGCTCCCCCGCAGAATGCTTAGTTTGGCCGTTTCTTGGTTCTTGAACAGATTTTTTATCTTATCTGTGATCTGCAAGTCATGACTGGCTGCCTCAGAGCCCTTGGTACATCACACACCCCTGGAAAGTTACCCGATGCCCCCGTCCGCCCTCCCGCTCTCCCTCCACGTTGCAGTATCTGTTGAGAGCCCACG
>RJWJ010017811.1:0-32453 GCA_004363605.1 Indri indri | reverse complement strand
ACTTTTGCTGTTGACGTGCCTTAGGTAGAATGACTTGATGTGATAATAGATCATGTGATTTCCCTTGTTATTTGTATGTTACGATTGGTTTATTTGTTTAAGCGAGGCTAATATCCTCATTTGCCTCTTCTGAAAAAGCTGGTGATCTTACCTGTGCCCTCCAACTCGTTAGGTGGCCTTAACTTATGGGTTGTGTGAAATTCTGGGGATGTGAATTTGGTAGAGAGAATCTGGAATTCGAAACTATGTAGATGTGGTTTCCAAGTGTGGCTTCACCTCTTACTAGTTGTGTGGGTTTAGGCAAGTCACATGCATTCACTGAGTATCTGTTTTCTCACGTAAGAAATGGGGCTAACTAATGCCTACCTCGAGAGATGAAATAGTCAAGAGCCTCGCTGCGTGCCTGGGGCTTGGAAGGTAATTCCCAATTGCGAGCCCCAGCCCAAAGCCCTGGAGCAGAGTGAAAGAGATGGGTGTGGACTCCCTGTGCATGAGGAACAGTTGCTGTCCTGCAGGGAAGGGCAGTCAGCAGGGACTGGCTTTCAATTCACTTCACTCTAGAAGTGGGAGCTGGGTTAGTGAAACAATAACAGTTAACACCCAGGCACCTACTATGTGCTCTTCTCAGACCTTACACGCGTTAATTCTTTTAGCATTCATAGCAATCCTACGAAGAAAGTCTTGTTATTATCCTTATTTTACATGTGAGGAAACAATCTCAGAGAGCTGAAACAACTAGTTAAAGTCCATAGAATTAGCAAGCAGTGAAGTTGGGAATCAAACTCAGGCAGGTTGCCTTCAGGGACCGAGCTCGTGACTACCACAATAAACTGTCTCTCCTAAAATAATCTCTGACTCTTATTTTCATTGCAGAACACATTACATTTCAGAGTGAGAAACTGCTATGCTTGATATCAGATATGGACCTCTCACGACTTAATAGACTCTGCCCTCAGACTTCTCTTTTTAGTGTGTCCCGGGGAAGGCGCGCCATGCTTCCATCCATGCTTCCAAAGCCGCAGGATGGAAGCCACACTTCGATGTGGCTGTGGTTATGAAGACTGTCCTGAAAAAATGAGAGAATGGAATACCCTGGATTGACAAGTAGTTTAATTTTTTTTATGCTGTGCAAAGTTTTCATCTCCAAATCTTGCACAAAAACTTGTAATTATAAGTTCATCATCAAAAAAAAATACAGAAAAAGAAAATAAAAGGAGCTACACCTGCAAACATCTAATTGTCTGTGTAAATGAAGAGTTATGAAATGATTTATTCTGCCTACTGCACAGTTTTCTACACACGTTTTCAAGAGACGTAGTTGAATGCCCTCCACGGAGAAATTTTCCTCTAATTTTATGAGCTAAAGGGGGAATTAGGGTGTGTTTTTCCCAGAAGTTATTTGGCTTCTTGCCTCCACTTTCTGCCAGACCCCAACTTCTGAACTTAGCCACGCCCCAGGTCCTGATGGTTTTAGGAGTGTGAGTGCATGTGTGCAAATGTGTGTGGCTCAAACAGAGATGATAGGATTCAAGCTGGAGCTCTTCTAGGTGCTGGTGTGATTTTGACCTTGAATCCTGCCCAGCCCCAGTGAATGGGCTTCTCTTTTGATTTGGTTGTGCTCCATGTCCAGTCCTAGTCTCAGAGGTTTGCCTTCTTAGCCTGCGACACTAGGAGGAAAGCAGCATGCCATACTCTTCAACAGAAAGACTAATGCACTCGCAGGCCAAGTACAGGTTCACCGTCCCTTTATCCATAGTTTCAAAATCCAAAAAGCTCTGCAAACTGAAAGCTTTCTTATAACTCATACCCAACATGGACATATTTGGCAGCAAAACTTGATGTCGACTTCAGCTGTTTATAGTCCTTATTCCTTCTGCTTGGTAATTCGTATAGTTTGCTACATAAATATTAATGTGTTTGATTATGGGCTGCTGCCCCAGGCCCCTCTGGGCCTGTTGCATAATATATTGTGTATGCGCCATATTACTTTTTTTTGGAATCTAAATATATCCTGGATTTCATAATACATCTGGCTGCAAGTATTTTGGATAAGGGACTGAGGATCTGTGATCTCATTTAATCCTTGCCAACCATCTTGTGAAATACTTATTATATCCATATTAAGATGAGAAAACCAATATCAGAAAGACTGGTCAGGTTGTCGAGGGTCACAAAACCATTACGAGGAAGATCCATCATTAAATCAGTGCTTTTCAGATTCCAAAATGTATACCTCATCTTCTACTCCACGCGGTCTTCCTGGCTTCCTTAGGGAGGTAAGCCAGGGGTCTGAATACAGGATCATGGTTAAGAACACAGATGTGCTCTAGAACCTTGCTGCTCCACGTGTGGTCCTTGGGCCAGCAGCATCGTCATCATCTGAGAGTTTTATGTTAGAAATGTGGAATCTTGGGGCACACCCAGGACATACGGAATCAGAAAGTACATTTTATCAAGACATCCCCCACTGGGGGTTTCGTCTGCACACTTAGGTGTGAGGAGTCCTTGGCTAGCTGTCTGGGGGAAGAAGAGACTACATGCCGCTCTAAAAAGTTCTCAGGGTGCTAGAATTGTCATCTTTTGCCAGAATCACACTATGGGGCAAAGCCTCTGCTGGGAAGCAAATGAGGAAGGAGAAGAATATAGTGGTTCCCAGTTCAACAACGGTTGCCAACGAGATGCCTGTGCCTGTGAAGATAAAATCTTGACACATTTATTCTAAGAGAGAAGTCCGTTGCCACAATAGTCGATTTCCCAAGCTACTGCTATTTTTCTGTTTATTAGAGCAAATCCTTGAACTGCACATTTATCTTGGGAAAACTCAGACAACTGGCCGACTAAAAATGTTTCAAATCAATCTAAATTGTAATTATTAATTACTTGTTCATTAATGGTATGGCTTCAGATCAGGGTTTCTCAAATTTCACCATGGGCATTATGGACTAGATAAGTCTCTGTGGTGGGGGGCTATCTTGTGGGACCATGTTGGGTGTGATATTTGGCACATCTGTGGCCTCTACCCTCCAGTAGCACCACCCCCACCTCCAGTCATGGAAATAAAAAATGTTTCCAGCCATTGAGAAATGTTCCTGAGAAAGAGGCAGAGAAGATACCACTCTCAGTTGAGAATTACTGCCCTAGAACCTTTTTCAATTCACTCTTTTCTACCTTGCAGTTCACAAAGCTTCAGATGTGACTTCCAAATCATTGGTCAAGTATTAATAATTAACACTCAGCTTTTATTAAGCAGAGCACCTTAGAGAGAAGATTTTCAAATGAATAGGCAATAGACAATGCACATATCTGGTATGGTGACTGCATTGAGGGCAGTGCCTTTGAGAAGAGTCCTTGTCAATCCAGGGTATCCCGTGACATCCACGGGTGTCAATTGTCTTAGCTCACTGCATTCTGAAGTTGTTCATGTGCTGTGAAATTCTGTCTGCTCGTTTCAGAGTTCTTGCCTATTGGAGAGGTCATGCAGAATTCTTTTTTTCATGAGAAACTCTATGTTTATTGAAACACGTGATTGAGAGAATTTGGGGTTGCAAGTCAGGCTCCTGGAATGAAACTCCCAGGGAAGGGCAGGAGGCAAGGCTGCCCGCCCTTCACAGGATGCTGAGATGAGGCAGCTAACACACTGGGAGAGAGCTGGGATACATGGATTCTGGCTAATAAAGGTTGTGCATGGTTGGCAGCTCTCAAATATCTGCTGGTGAAGTCCCTGGGAAAAAATGTTCTTCATTCTCCTGCAGACAGAACTATAAAATGAAAGGAGCAAGTCTTTAAAGACTCGGAAAAGCTATAATTTCTGGGGGAATACAACATTTTCCTGCCACTGTGAGAGTTCCTGCAAAACCAGCCATACTGGCTGGAGTGACATGAGGAGGAATAACAACCGGACCAACGCGTTAGTGGCAGCTTGTCAATTCACACACTCAGAGCAGCAGCAACTGTGATGGAAAAGAGGCCCCTGAGACAAAGCCATTAGGAACCACCACATCTGCAGAGACCCTGTAACAATACTGGATGGATCATCAAGTCAAATACAGTTCTGGTTGTTCTCTCTAAAATGGGTGTCTCACTCTCCTAGATCCCTACTCAAATCAAGGTAGGTTAACTAGGGTGACATAGTCAAGGACATGTAACCAGTGCTGTGACCTCACAGAGGGGACATGGAGGGAAGAAGACACTGTTGCTTCCCTCATGGAACCCACAGTCTACCGAGCTCATATACTGTGTAACCAGATTCCAACTGGATGCCAAACACATAGCTCAGGTATAACCAATCAGCTGATTGGATGCTAAAATAGTGGTCAGAAATGTAGGGGGGATACTGTGATGCTCCCACCGTCTCCTCTCTTTTTGTTCTCTGTTTGCTGCTTAGCTGCATATTGCTCTGCATTGCTTGGACTTGCTTCCCTCCTGTTGTCATCACTGGGCTGACTTACATTTTTGTGTCCCCTTCGTGCTTGGTTCTGAATGTACTCTTTAGGTTGAACCTGTCCCTCATAGCCCCTCCCTCCATGGCCTCCCAGGGCAGGTCTCAGGCTGCCCAGTCTGGTCTATGGCATTGCTACTCAAAGTGTGGTCCATAGACCTAATTACATGTCTGCAATGGGATAAATACAGAAATGAAGAGTAAGCTCTTAGAAACCTTTAATAGCAAACTGACAGAGCAATTTTATAATCTAACAATAATCTAATATATTGATTAAATGTTAATCTAATCTGATTTAAAAATAATACAAATCTGACTTTTGCATTTCTTTTCATTTCTCTCTCTCTTTTTTTGTTAATTCACTTAGAATATAATTTACAAATTTTGCTTTTCTAAGGATTAAGGAAAAGCAAACTTGCTCTCTACACATGTGGTTTGAGAAGTGCTGGTCCGGGACCCCATCTGGTTGCCAGACCCCAAATCACCTCATCCTCAGTCCTTCATCTTCTCTCTCTATCATTTCCTAGCACCGAAGCCACAGAATGACCAAGCCACTGCTCAGAGAGGCTGGCCTCACCAATCACTGGTGTCAAATGAAATGTGCTCTAGGTTAGCACTGCTCGGGCTGCGACAGGGCTGGGCTTTTACCCCTGCAGTGAAAGGTGAGTGGACCACCTCAGACGAGGAAGGACATAGGGTCCCCTGCTTTTTGATAGGCTTTACTGCTATCCATCCCCACCAGCGGAAGAGCTGCTGAACCAATCCCACACTTTCGTAAGATGAACTGCCGCCGATATTTAAACCCTTCACAGTCATCATTCACTATGGGGCCGTCGCAGCTGCACTCAGTGAGGCGCCTCACAGACCAGCAGATTTCCCTGAATGGAAATGGCAAAAACAGTATGAATATGAAAACACGAACACTCTGAATTATCAGATTACACATCAAAGTGAAGATTTTGTGTAAACGTAGAGGTTTTTGTAAAAAATAAGCATAAAGAAAAATTGACAATGTGAAAAATAAAAATGGTGGAAACTTGTTTCTGGAATTTTCAGGATAAACCCATCAAGACACTTTCTGAAGCGAGTCTTCGGGAAGATCCTGGCAGAACAGGTGGCGACTGCGGTGTACAGGAAACAGCGGGCAGAGAAGTGACAGCTCAACACTTCCATCCGTGTGAGCAGGGGGCGCCATTTGACTCGGTTTCCTCATCTCTGAAATGGGGATTCTAATGCTGTTTCATGGTTGATGTGAGGATTAAATAAGATAATACAAATACATAAATCATTTAAAACAGTGCCTCAGACTTACTGTGGGCAGGTTGATTAAACTCTCCGAGCTTCAATTATCCAATCTGCAAAACGGACAAAATTATACTCTTGAACTCAAGGCTTATCCTAATGCAGTCCAGCTACAGTTTTTTTTTCCCAAATAATTCTGAAGAGTCCCATGGATTTGCCTGACACTTACATGTTCTGTATGACCAACTCCTCAGGCTCAGGCAGCAAGTGCTATCAAATTGCTTTCGTTTTTTCCAAAGTAAATTAAAACCAGTGGAGGTTCTTAATGAGCCCACTCATTGCATCATTCCTTCAACAGATCCTTCGGAGGTAGGTTCCTGAGATTTTTCAGTGAATAAAACAAAGATTCCTACTTCCAGAGAGCATACGTTCTGGAGGGAAAGGGTGGTCAGACCAGGAACTTTGAACCACATATATAATTAAATTATATGATCTGTTAGAAAGTGGTAAGTTCCATGTCACGAGGGAAAGGTAGACCTTGGAAAGGAAGAGTAGGAATGAAATGCAGAAGGCAGGGGACTGTGGCAGGTTGTTGCCCGGGCATTTCATAGTGTCCTTGGGGTGGGCCTTGTGTGGAAGGTGCAATTGAAACAAAGTCTTGAAGGAGGACAGAAAATTAGCAAGTGCAATCTGGGGGAACTCGTTCCTGGCAGAAGAAACAGCAGAGCGAAGACCCGCCGCAGGAGCATGCCTGCCGTGTTTGAGAGACAGCAAGGAGACCCGCATGGTGCATGGGGTGGGTGACCAAAGGGAAGTCTCCAAAACTCAACCCCAGGCTCTTGAGCACTCTTCCTCCTCTGGATTTTTCATAAACTCTGGGGCTAGTGGAATCCAGAAAGGCCTTCTCCAAAAGGCAGAGTCCCTTTGTCTGACACCTCTGCGAGGCCCTTCCTGCCCTCTACCATTGGGTGACACCGTCTACAACCGTGCAGGAGAAGCCGCTCGTTCCTGCCACACCAGTGTCTCTCTCACCATTTCCTATTTTAGCCGGGCAATTCCTGCTTCTGTAAGTCGAGCTCAGCCTCTTGAGTAGCCTCCCGAGGCCAAGCCAGAGAAGATGTGGGCTCTCGTCCCCATGAACCCGCAGTCGCATTGTTTTTTCTCGTCCTGGGACATTCACACCACTGTCAGCAAGCTCTCCTTTGTCCGCCCATGAAAGATGAAGGGTTCCTGCACCTCCAGTTCGAAGACAAGCTCTATTGCCTCAGCAAGCCTACGCCAGGAGTTTCAAATTGATAGCGGATGTGAACTGCCAAGAGGTTTCATTTGCCAGGCAGAACATTACAGAAAAAAATACATCGGTCAAAGGATAGAAAATTTCAGTTAGACAGGAGGAATAAGTTCAGGAGACCTATTGTACAACATGGTGACTATCGTTAATAACAATGTATTGTATTCTTGAAAATTGCTAAGAGAGTAGATTCCCAATGTTCTCAACACACAAAAAAGGAATGTGAGGTAATGAATATGTTAATTAGTTTAATTTAGCTATTCTGCAATGTACACATAATTCAAAACATCATGTTGTACACAATAAATATATAAGATTATACAACTAACACATTTTAGTTAAAGAATAAATTTAAAAAATGTTAAAAAGGAAGGATTCGATTGTGCTTGCTGGGCAAGCACCCTTCCTCCCATGGCAGGGAGGCCCCGACAGACTCTATCTCTACATATCGTCTTGGCCATTTAGACTTTCAGGTTTGGAATTGTAAGAGCTGCCCACGTTGCCCAGGAGGCCAGGGGTGAGTTACCTTTCACATCTCATTGATGGCTCAACTCATCTCAGGAGGGTCACACTCATCTTTCCTACTAAAGTAAAAGAAAATAATTAAATGAAACAAAACAGAAGATACATCACTGGTCAGCGGCCCTCTCTTATTTTAAATGATGGCCTTTTTCTCTCTAGAAAAGGGCTGTGGGTTGCGAGAGGCCTGCAGAGGTCATCTCCTCCAGCACCAGCAGTTCATGGATGAGGACCTTAAGACACAGAGAGGTCAGCTGGTTTCCAAAGGTCCCTCAGTTGGTGGCCAAGCTGGGACCAGACAGAGTCCAAGCCTCCTGCCTCCCAGCCCAGAACTTGTTTCAAGATTTTGCAACTCCAAAATGCACTCTTTTTTCCTCAAGCACTTTACTCTCAGTTTGCTTTTCTTTCGGTCCCATTACTAGATATAATTTTTCCCTCTATTTTCCTGTCAACTCCAGGCCAACTAGTTCATTCTGAATTCAAAATAAGTCACATATTTGCTACTATCTACACGGCCCTGTGCAAGAGCTTGGGGAAAATTGTAAAAAGAAGTTTCAACCATCAAGACATAAATTCTAGGAGAGACAATCATTAAAAATACACATAAATGTAATGAATGTGCTGTAAGGAGCATGCTAGGAGCTATTTAGGTTGTAAAGTTCAAGGACAGGAAAATTTTGCTAAAAGAGAAGGGATAGAGAAAAGTGAGCTTGTGGCAGGCCAAGCCAGGTTTTCATCTAACGGTTCCATTTATGAATAAAAATCTCTGTTTGGAAACTCACCTTGTCACTAAGAACTATCAACACTTGGGTTTCCATGTTGGGAGGAAACACTCTGGCTGTCACAGGGATAGGGTGTGGATATTTTAAAATGACAGCTTGAAGAAAGCCCCTCTGTTTTCCATGCAATCCCCATTCCGGGGTCTGAACGAGAGCCCCACATCGCCTGTAAGTTGATCTTTCTCCTTGAAGTTATTCTTCATAAATTTTCTCGGAGTCCCTGGCTTCCTTTTTTGAATATACGAGGTGTCTATCAAGGCAGCACAGACAACACCATTTAACTATGCAACATGGAACAAAACAAAAAGTTCTCTTTAATATTACTAGAGAATTTATCCAATGGAACATTTATGCTTCATATACAATATAATATTATAACACCTACCGCCCTGGATTGAAAATGTTTCCAGGCTGAATTAAATCCTGTTTCCTGTGATCCCAAGGTAGTGTACATACATCTATTACTCAATAATAATTCACCCAGAACATACTATGATAATAGGCAATATAATAAATATTGAGGGTATAGAGATTTAATGAGAAATTGACATGGCATTCTTATTAGTATCGAATATAATATTATATCCATAATTATAATACACTGTGGGAAGTGTGATAAACCCTAAAAATCTAATTGGTTAAACACAATAGAAGTTCATTTCTCACCCACGTAAAGTCTAAAATGTGAGTTTCTAATTATCAGGAGACTTTCCTCTAATCACTAATTCAGAGATCCAGGTTCTTCCCATCTTGTGACTCTACGTCATCAATATCTGACTTCCAAGTTTATCTGGGGTGTCAACAAACACCTGACAGGGGAGGGGAGCATGGAGAAGGTGCATCTACCTCGAAATTACCTTGGCTTAGAAGTACCCACTTCATCTCTGTTCATAATCCATAAATTACTTTCAGCTACTAGGGAAGCTGGGAGATCAAGTCCCTGGCTGGGTAGCCACTTTCCAGCAACAACTCTGCATAATGGAACAGGAGCAAGAATCGCTGGTGGACAGCTACTTCCTGTGCTACTGTCCTGAGTTCAGTGTGGGTGGAGGTAGCAATTTCCAACTTCTTGTGTGGCTGGGTATAGCCACATGATTAAGTTCTGGCCAGTGGGATAAGCGTGGAAGTACTGTGGGGCCACTTCCAAGAAACATCTTAATATCAGCTTCAAACTCCTTTGTCCCTTTCCTCATCATCCTTCTCTGCTCTGCTGGAAGTGACAGCTGGAGTCCCAGCCACCATCTTGGATGCTAAAGTTGAGGACCACATCCAGGTTGGTGGAGAGAAAAGTTCAAAAATGCTTGAGGATGTGGAAGAGTTTTTGGAGCAGGTAGAATGACCTGGGCTACTACCTCAGATTTTTATGTGAAGAAGAAATAAATTTCAATCTTTTTATATCACATGTTACTGTGGGATTTGTTAATTACAACTGAACCTAATCTTAAGTGGTTCGAATGGTGATGCTTGCAAAGGCTTGGAAATATATTAGCCTTGCAATTACATGGGGGTTCTGAAAATGTTGAGAATCTGATGTAGTTGTAATATAAAGGGCGTGGCCCAGGGCAGGGGCAGGCAAACACTTTCCATAAAGGGACAGCTAATAAATACATTAGACTTTGCAGGCCATATGATCTCTGTTACTCAACTCTGCTATTGTGTTGTGAAGGCAGCAATGGAAATTGGTGTAATGGAATGGGAACAGCTGTGTTCCAATAAAACTTTATTTATAAGAACAGGTGGAGAGCTGGATTTGATCTGCTCGGAGGAAATCATGCTGGATTATTATTGATGATTTACGTATGAGCCCCTCAATATTGTGTGTGTGTGTGTGTGTGTGTGTGTGTGTGCATGTGTCTCCAGTTACATAGACAGATATATGACATAGTGTCAGGAAAAGAATATAGGTTTGATTGACATCTGAATCTGAGCAGGCGAATGGGCTAGCCCAGTCCACCAGCTGTGCTTGTATATCTACTCTGGGTGCCGAGGGGCTAACCACCTAATTTACTCCTACTGACAGATTCCAATTTTGACCTCTAATAGGAGCTTTCGATGTTTTAACCGAAAGAAGAGACTAGTGGTAGAATGTTCCTAGAAGCTTAGCAGTCAATAAAAGTGGAAAGGTTTTTTATCATTAGGTGGCAGAGCCTTTTAGTATTTCTCTCTACTAACAGACCTGAATCTGATTTGAGAGATCTCTCTCTCCTCTTAATAGAACATTATTATATAAAAAAAGAAGGTGTTTCAGTGTTTGGGTGTATCTGTTCATGGGATGTATGTGTTCATGATATAACGTACTCTGAAATAGAGACAGACGTTCTCATTTTTTTTTTTATTAATGCTTTGCTGTGGCAATGCGCTAGAAAAAAACCAATTAATCTTTCTATGTCTTAATATCCTCACTTTAAAATGGTGGCAGTGCTATTGAGTTGAGAACTTAGCTGTGAGAATTAAGGCAAATTTAATCAAGAATGCAAAGTGCCCACATAATCAATAGGAGCTAAATGTGTGCTTGTGGTTCAATGGGAGCTGCAAAGGAATTATATGGGTTTATTTCTCAACACTAAAATCAGAAATGATAAATGATCTGACCCATCTGTTTTGCTCAAACTAGTGAGAAACATTTATTTAACAAACATTTATTAAATTCTTCCCATCTGCCAGATGATATTGTATAGATTTGAGTTGATTCCTGAAGTGGGGAATCTAATATAATTGGAAGCATCTCATGGGCCTCTTTGTATGAGTTGTAGGAAGATGTTTGTAATGAGCTTGTAGATCTTTAGGTCATGGCCAACTGCCCTGTAGTCAATGCATAAGAAAACACAGAAGAAAGACATTCTAAAAGGTGGAGAGGGCAAAGTGACCTTTGCAATTACATAAGGCCTTAAGCAGAAAAGAATTCGAATCATCGATCCATAGTTGGGAACCACACAGACAGGAAGCAACAATGTCAGAAATTCAAATGCTTAAACAAAATTGGGTCTAAATGGATCAAAAGTGAGTGTTTCTCAAATGGATCTAGAATGTCTCATATTGGGACTCTGAACAAACATTTGGGGAATTGGCAAGTGCAGAGAATCTGCAGATGTTTTCCATATACACAGTATATGTTAAACAGTGGAGTAAACCCTAGACTTCAGGAAATGCTCATACATATAGGGAAATTGTTAAGTGGAGAAAAATCTGTTTGCTTTCCTGACACCCTCGCTCTTGTCTAAATCAATTATGAACATTCATGGAACCCACCCATATAGGTCATAGAAACTTGCATTGCTCAGAACTCTGAGAAGGTCTGGAAGCTGAGAACTATTAACTAAGCTTTTATCATTAATTGTTATGCTTCTTTTTTCCTTCTAAGCTTTTATTGGAAAAATTTCCCCAAAGCTATAATTACACTCAACAATGACAGAACTTATTTAATGAAGCAGAGAGCAGAAACTTTTTGAGACGGCAAAATTTGCAAGCACTTAAATATTAATGAAAAATAGTCTGTCTCAATCCTTTTTTTCACACTTTTCATCTTATGCTTGCATTTAGTCTATAGAAAGTTCAATCATTATTTATATTAGAATCAGTGAAATAAAATGTATGAATAATTTCGTGATTTTCCCAAGAGCAATTTTTCTGTACCAATTAAGCATATGAATGAAAAACAGATTTAAATCACAAAAAGAATAATGTATTTCTATATTAAAATCAATGCTCTAAAATGGCCACTGCAATGAAGATAATTTTATTTCTATGTTTTTTTCCAGTTGTTGATTTCATTTAAAAATTTTTATATCTGTTAGTTGTAGAATAGATAAGTTTCAATATTATATAGGGGTAGCCTCTCAGTCAAGTGATATTTCACAAATTGCCCAGATATTTTATCACATGGAGTATGTTACATTTGCATGGAGTATGCAAATTCTTCTTTATTTTGATTCTACAAATGCCATTCATAAAACCCAAACCTTCTTACCTTAGAGTGACATGAAAAATTTTAAATGACAGAAAGTGCACTATAAACTATCAAATGAGTAGACTGTGTACGGTAGCTAAGAATTGGTGACAAAAGGGCACAGCAAACCTTCAGGTGCACAGATTTCCTGGATCCCATGTGGACACCAAGGCAGGATTTCTGTCTTGTTTAGTAAGTTCATAGAAGACTGCCTGGCATAAAACAAACAAATTGAATAAATATTCTTAATAACAGTCAAGGCTATTTCCTATATCTTTCGTGTTTTACAAAAGCTTTCTGTGAACTCACTCTTCCAATCTTGCTCATTTCTACGTTGAATCCCTGTCTATCATTGTATTGTTATTTGTGTTATACTTGGGTTTGTCCAGTGGAAATATTCGTCCTTAATGGAGAAGGGTCATCAAAGACAAGCGACATTCCAATCTAACCCTCGCCCACACAGTAGGAAAGTATTTGGAACCACACACAGCCCGTTATTAATACCACTGAGGAGATGAATGAAACAAAACAATAAAGGCTGAAAAACAAAGACAACTGGAGTCACGTTTGACCAATTTGGGGACTGAAGGATAACAGTGGGGCATATATAGCTTTGAGAGGTTTTCTGAGACGTCTTCAAAAAAGGAAAGGAAAAGATTGGTTCATTGTTTTTATTTCAACAAATACGAATGGATATAACTATTTCATTATAATCACAATGCAGTTGTGTACAACACAGTACAATGGGGTACTTTGCTTTGAGAAATTCTAAAAATATTATCATGAGCTTCCATTGTGCACCTTGGTGTTAACATCTTATCATTTCCTTTGCTTGCTACATTAAAATTTCTGATAGCATCTCCCTCCATGGGCTGGAGGGTTCCTCTCTAGAGCGACAGTCAGTCCTACTGGGTCCCTGTGCCTTTTCTATTAGGTGTGGTATATTTGCCTTTCTTTGCTCAAAAACAGAGAAAATATAATTTATCAACACAACCAGGAGTGGTTCTTTATAAAATACTAATAAAATGTGCAGGCTTTTAGCAACAGTAAGAAAAAAATGAGAAATACTTTGATAAACAATATTAGGACCAAAACAGGGGGCATAAAAACAGAAACAGTAAAGATTCAAAATCCATAGACTATTCTGAACAACTTTATGCCAGTAAATTTGAAAACCTACATAAAGCTTATATTATTCTAGAAAGAAATCATGTGTTTACTTAAAAAAGAGAAGAAATCTGAGTGAACCCCTAGTTGTTAATAAATTAAATGGATAATCAAAGTTTTCCTTGGCAAGTGATGTCGGGCTCACATGGTTTTCAGGTGAGTTTTATCAAACCTTCAGAAAACAGGTAATTCCCATGCTAGATAAAAGAATTCTGAGACTAGAAAAAGAGAAGTTACTTGACTTATTTTATGAGCTAATGTAATTTCAGCACCAAAACAAGAAAATTTTGATCAACTACTTATGTAGATTAAATATCCTCAATACCATATTAACAAATAAAATCTATTAGTGTACACTACGGCATTGATTTTTATTAGCCTTAAGTTGTTGTTACAGTGTAGATGTCTTAGTAAAAGTGGGCAAGACAGACCCCCACACAGTGGCTGGGACAGAGGAAAGCAAGCCCACAAAGGTAGCAGGATATGGAAGGCTAGCATCCGACCTAGTTTTTGGTGGTCAAGAGGGGATGACAGCCAAGATTTTAAGGATGAGAAGGGTTATTCAGTAAGGATAAGGACATTCTGGGCCAAGGAAATAGCAAACCATTGCGTACAGAGGGTGCAGAGCAGGTTTGGGACACAGCTAGCGAGTTGGCTATGGCAGGACTAGGGCATGCGACTGGTTGAGCGGCCAGACTGAGGCCATTCCAGGCAGGATATCCTGTCCAGGGTGGTCTGAACTGAATTCCCATCCATGCTCCTTTTGCTCCATCTCCCCTGTTCCTCCACCCCCTCTCTGTGCTCCCTCAGCACGAGCAGAGGCAATGCCAGTCATTCGCCTCTTCTCTGTCCTCTGCCTCTCAGAACTCAGCCCAGCTCTGTCAGCAGGAATCACCCCCATGAGTCCAGAACATTCGTTCTTGTTTTAGCCTTCTCTCTGCCCGCCCTGGACCTTGCACGTGGTGGGCCCTCGGCACCTCCTCACCGACTGAGGGACGGCATTTTGTCAAAGTACTTGATCAATTAGCTAAGTTTGACACGCGGCTCAACTGTCTGAGGGAGAAAACTGGAAACTGGCCTGTTGCAAAATGATGGAAGAACTTGGAAGAGAGAGCAGGGCCGGAAACAACTAACCCACATAATGGAGCTGTGCATGCATGGGGGTCTCAGCACCCCTCCTGTTCAGCAGCAGGACTAAACAGGGCCATGTGGTCAGCTTTGGAGTCAGAGTCCCAGCCTGGAGCACAACCTGTTGCAGATTAAACAAGTGACCTTGACCCCGTTGCTGAAACTTTTTGAATGATGGTTTACTTACCTGACTACAGAGAAAATGCATACTCTGCACAATTGCTGCAAGAATCACACAAAACACTGCATGTGAAAGTGCTTAAAAATCTGCAAGTTGTTACAGCCATTTAATTACCGAGCTGGCCTGGTTGGGCAAGAAAGACAAAGCACATTGAGAAACAAAATCCAGACTGATTTAAAGCGAGTCACAACAAAAACTAGCAGAAAACAGGACATGATGTCAGGCATCAAACCTTGGCATACTTTCCACAATTAGAGCCGTTTCCCATAAAGGAATATATATAACCTAGTGACTGGAAACCTCGGCGAAGTTTCTATTTCCTTCCTGTCATTGCTGAGCTCCACTGGGTGCTCCGCAGCGGTGGCTCTAAGGCCCTGTGAGAGAAACCATTAGTCCCCAGAAGGACAACTTGCCCTGAGGTTCATGGTTATTATCCTTGAAGTTGAAGAGGTGATGGGAGATGTCACTCACTATGTTTCGTTAGAGCAGGTGTCTGCAGTTAGGAGTCACCTCCTCTCAATACTTTGGCCTCTCAGAGCTCGGCGACAGCTCTGTTGGCAGGAACACAGAGGGCAGCCTGCAGCAGGAGGGACTTGGGCACCCTGTGGCTCTCATCGGATGAGTCAGTGAGTTCAGGACATGCCGGTTATTTGCTTCATAGTAAAAGCTGAAAATGGCGGGATGGATCTTGTCAGACAAGAACTTAATAAAAATTTTGAAGTTTTCCATATAACCAGATGTGGTGCAGTATCATTAAAATTTAATGAATTATTAACTCCAATATAGACTTTTATAGATGTTAAGTATTTTTTATTACGGCTTTTTATCTTTCAAGAGTCAAAATTGATCTAAATTTCCCAAAGAAAGGCTAAGAATAAAGAAAGGAGCAGGAAATATAGGCAAGTGGTTACAAGAGAGGAGTTGTGCATAATTTTGGAAATGGGTTATCACATTCATTCGTGTATTCCTGCGTAGCAATTTTGAAAGGGTTGACAAAACCAATTTTCAATATAATTTTGAAATATCTTGAAGCAAAAACACAATCTTCAATTTTGATACCATTTTTGCGTGGTTAGATAAATTGTATGATGAAAAACGGTGCATTTGGAAAAAAGAGTAACAAACAACTCTGGGTGTTATTGAGAATGCAGGTTGTATATGGTTCGGTGGCCCTTTTCCCAGACCATGTCACTTCTTTCTGCACGGTAGGAGCTTGAGATTTGAAGACAACTTGAAGCAGCTCTACCTTTGTCGGTTGAGGCTCACCAAAGCCCAAATAGCCTCCTTATCTGTAAAATGGGATTAATTACAGAGTTTAGTAAGATTCAAAAGCAATATGACCTGCTAAATACTTAGCACATGTATAGCACTTCGTAAGGTCCTTGATTAATTGTAACTATGATGAACTTTATCACTGCTAGTGTGGGAGCTGTAGACTTTACTTGAAACTTTGATTCTTACTCTGTTCTTAAGTAGACATGATAAACTACAGCTAATTAAACGATTGTGTTGTATAAAATGAAAACAATCGACAACCTGGAAAGTATCACCCCATCTTGATTATACAGAGCGTAGGCATAAACCGTGTCTTAGTGAGCATGAAACGGTTTCTTACTCCCAGGTGGGAGATGATGCCAGCAAAACAGAACATTCCTCTTTAGCCCCTATAGTTCAGAAGATATTTGAAAGTGAAGTAGGAGGGAAAAAATAAAGTGCAGAGCTAAAAACAAGCCATTCAGACAGAACCCAGACTATGTCTTCACCAAGGGTGCAAGGAGGGTGGCGGTGTCCCTAACGCCACGGAAGGCAAGCTGAGGGCATTTGGAGGAGAATACACTAAGGAAGTCCAGCTCCCTTGAACAATTTTTATGCACTTGCAGAATAGCAGTGGAAATATAACAGCACAACTGAAGCAGTTTGCATGGGAGCCCTGAGAAAGGAACTGGGCCATCAGTGAGGCTAAGGATTAGCCAGAGTTAAAATGCTAGTGACAGAGGTCACTAATGCAGATGAACTGGAACACAGGCACAGAGAGCGGAGGTACCTTAGTAGCTATTCGCAGCCTAGGGAGCAGGCACTGGTGCTTGTCACTAGGTGTAACTCAGGGGAAGACCTGGGCCACCGTGCGTAGTTCCTTGTATAAATAAAGCTGAGTGTTTTTTGTATTCTTCCCTTAATCCCTCTGCCCTCTACTTTTGAAATTCTGAAGCTTAGAGTTAAAGATCTCCTATAGGTATGTTTAAAGAGACAGACAGGAAATGAATGATTTTAATACTATTTTCCAGACTCACCATTTCAGTGCCGTGACAGGGTAGCTCAAGCAAGGGAACCAGCTTTGGGGAGAAAGTGCTGTTAATTATCCACTGCTACACAGCAATGCTACTACAAGCTGAGACACTGAAAGCCACAGACACATTTATTATCGCAGTTTCTGCGGGTCAGGAGGCTGGACTGGGTTCGCTGCAGCCTTTGTGAGGCTGCAAACCAGGGTCAGCGAGGGCTGAGTACGCAACTGAGGCTCGGCTGGGGAAGGAGCTGCTTCCAAGCTCAGACGGTTGTTGGCACCGGCCAACCATCCGCATCCTCGTCGGCTGCGGGGCTGACCTGGGTTTCTTGCCGGCTGTGTGCCAGAGGCGGCCCTCGATTTCCCTCCACGCAGCTCAGCCCGTAGGGCAGCCCACTGCGGGGCAGATTGCGTCTCAAAGCCAACAGGAAAGGGAGTCTCTCAGCACGACAGTCATCACGACCTTACGTATCGCGGCCGCGGAGGTGAATTCCTGCCCTCTTTGCCATATTCCATTGGTTAGAAGCAAGTCCAAGGTCCCACCCATAGTCAACGAGGGCTGAGCGAGAACGTGACTTCCGGGAGGAGTACGCAGCACGCGCGCCGACTTGCAGTGTGGCCACCCAAACTCCTGTGTCAAACACTTCAAAGACATTGGATAATTAATCGTTTTACCTCAGTCTGAGGTACGTATCTTGGTCCATGGCAACTTCTCTAAACTGGTTTGTTTCCTTCTAGAAAATCGTCTCCAGTTCCATTTTCTGCACCGCAACCAGGGTAGCAAAACACATACGATCACAGCCACGTTCTGTTAAAGTGCCCCTCCCACCACTTTAACCTGACTGGTACCCTCCGCCCTTTGTTAAGCTGTCCCCAAACTACTCAAGCCCATAGTTTTGGGGTGCCCCTGTGCCTTTCCCACACGGCACAGTGTTCTTCCGGTCGGCCCTCCTTTGCCCGCACAGCTGAGCCTCCTCGGCCTCATCCTCAGCGTGGTGAGAGGCCCCTGGCCCTGGTTTCTACAAAGCAAGATCCTTCAGAGTTTCATCTCCCCGCAGCCCCTGGGCCTCACCCACCTGAACATCACCCGGAGCTGTCCGCACCCCGCACTTAGAGCTCTCCGGTTTCAGTGGCCCCACCTCGGGAGGCTGTCAGACCCCTTCTTAGGATCTAGCCCAGTGATGCCTTCCAGGATGTGGTGCCAGCCCTCGACGCTCATTTTCTTCACCCATCATTGCTTAGATATGATTTCCCTGTTATGCGGAGAGAAGACAGAAGCTTTAAAGCATTTAAGTCGCTTTTCCTGGTTGGCCGGTGGGGGCAGGCTCACTTCCAGTAAGTGAAGTGTCTTGCGTCTCAACTCCAGTCCATCAAACACGTTATTCAACATTAATTTTCCTACATGTAACATTTGTGGAGTGGAGTTTGCTCATCTCTAAGGCCTTTTCTATCAGAATGGCATAACTCTGAAGAGGCTGGAAAGAGGTATCTATTTCTTCTAAAAAAAAAAAAAAATCCTGCCACTGAAGTTGAACCCTGTAAGCATGTGAGCAGAGAAGCTGAATTGGACCAAGAAATCCTATGTCTATTTGATTTCCCTTGATTACCTGTCTGTCTTCTGCCTTCTAAAGCACTGCCGACCTCCCCAACCTGCTTACCAGCACAACCTTCCATAGTCCACGACATGGCTGCAAGAACTCAGCCTGCGTGGCGTGCTGCACACACCGAGCCATCCGCGGAGAGATGCCTGTCTACTTCCAGGAGTAGATGGGGCCCTCCATGCAGGCTAAGATATAAGGGCTGGAGCTGCTTCCACAAGGACCAATCCTGTAATTCTTGGCGTGTTAACTCTCCGTGGGGCAAATGGATCAATGGAAATAGGGGATGGAAGGAGCTAGCAGGATAAATCCCCCTCCTGCCTTCCTCCCGTGTGCTACTCCAAAGCACAGACACTCGCTGCAGTTTTCCTGCACAAGGCCTGGGTGCCTGGTGAACGCAGCCTGGAGCTGCTGCTGCAACTTCAAGGCTCACGAGGAGACATGATGCTGTGTCACTTCACCCGGTGTCTCAGATTTCTTTCCCTTTTCTTCTCTTTATTCTCTCTACCCTGGGTTTGCACCTCCCAAATAAAGCCCTAGGTTTTGTTTTCTAGATGACTCAGGCTAAGATAGAGGCCCAACTGTGAAGGCCACTCACGTCCTCACCCTGGCGTATTGCGGGATGGAACTGAATTACACACATTCAATCCCAGCAACAAGCATTTCAAGGAATGCCGAGCTCGCAGCGAGACTGAGTGATGGAACACAGCACTTGAGATTTCAAGGCAAATGCTTTTTGTGTCATACTCAAGATGATTAGCTTCACACATTACCAAACAACACCAAAAAAAAAAAAAAAAAACTGGCTCAGAAAGCATGTATTGATGTTGCATTTGGGAACAGCTGCAGCCAGCCTGTATGCAGAAATACACAAAAAAGATTATCCTCCTAAAATCAATCTTTGCGCTCTGGAAAAAGAGAGAAGACAGAAATAGCTCTTCGTGGAGCTGAGTGACATGTTCTGGCCAGGCATTCTTTGTTAATATAACAGATAAGAATTAGACAAATTGGAGCTGGAAAGCACTCCTGTCACGATGTGGCTGACGGGTCTGTGGAAAGGCACTGGCCACGCCTGCAGGATGTTTTCACTGCTTTCCGGAGCCCCTTTTAAATAATCCAAGCTGTGATGCTTTCACTGGCAAGCTGATCTCCAAATTAGATGAAATGTTCATATTATGCAGTCTAATCCATCCTGGAAGTCAGAGAGGGGCAGGGCACTGGCTTGGGAGCCTCCCGATGGATTGTTCATTCATTCATGTGTGCATTGATTCATTCATTTGTTGAATCCAGGACTGTCCAATAGAGCTTTCTGCTACGATGGTGTGTTCTAAAATTGCTTTTTTGATACAGTAGTCGCTAGCCACACATAACTATTGAGCACTTGAAATGGGGCTAGGATCTGAATTTTTTACTTTATATAATTTCAATTAATTTAAATTTAAATAGCTATATGTGACTAATGGCTACCTTATTGAATGGCATAGCTAAACATTCATTCATTTAAAAATATTTACTGAATATCTACTAAGAGACCGCTTATAAGTTACTTTATGTGTATTTTTTTGCGGAAAATGGGTACTCAATGTAGTTTTTTTAATGATATGAGGAAGATAAGCTGCGTTCACACATATTTATAATAAAATAGAAAGTAAATTTTGTAAACCCACATGAAATTTTGTGAGAATAGATATATATTTATCCAATAAATAGAATAATTTTTTATTCATTTATTTATAATTATATTGGTTTAAAATATTTAAAATGGCCAAGACAAAGATTAAGCACCTCTTTATTGCCAAGATATACTCATGTTGCACCTGGAGTAGAATTCCAAGCAGAAAGAACAGAGAAGGATGAGTAAATGTCCCAGAAACAGCTTTTAGGTGCACAACGGATTAGGGAAGAAGGGAAATTATACAAAGAGGTATGTATTATCTCCATCCAGGAAATAAAAAGGCAGATTTTCTGCATGTTTGGATTATAAAATACATTGTAAGAAAAAAAAAACTGCGGAGAATTTCTGATTAGAATATGTAACTCATAATTACAAGCTGTCAGTTAATCATTGTCATCCCCAAACAAACACGGGCGGCTTTTCCAACAGCCTAGACCCACCTATTGAATTATGGCAAGGGCATCCCAGGAGAAATCACAGGAGCCTGTTTCAAACATCACTTATTTAAATGCACAGTGTTCGCAGCAGCCTGTTCTATGGCCTGATGTTCAAATTTGAGGAGTTATTATTTTACACTAGTAGCAGGGACATGTTTCTGAGTACAAGTAGTGATGATAACATTCTAATTGAGCATGAATTTTAGTTTTTGAAAATAGCAACTGCAATATGGAAACAGAATGTCTTTATCTTCAAAGTAGAGGCATTCCTCAAAAGTCAAGCCATAGAATTATCTTCCAGTAACAGGAAAAGGAAGAGATGCTCCTGACCTTCCCTTCTGCCTACCAATGTCAACACGAGGAGAAGGAGAACCACGTTTGGGTCTAGGGTGGCCCTGGTGCATTATGACAAGGGTTGCATTACCCTTCACAACCCTGTGAGGTAGGTAATCGTCATCTGAATTTATGGGTAGAGAAATCTAGCTCTGTGTAGGCTCATAACTTTTTAAAGGTCATCCTAGGAGTCTGATTCAGACAAAGAAACTGGTCTTAACTCCAGATATGTTGTCTTTTTATTACATCATGCCTCTTCTAAGCTATCCATCGCCTTCAGTTTCAAGTGTCATAGTACAACTTTACGAGCTAATGAAGTGAGGAAAAAAAATTAAGATAATTATCCAGCTGATGATTATGTGTGGTAGAATATGACAATATCCTTAAAGAAAGTGTTATGAAATTTAAGTCCAGTCAAGGTGGTGGCACATGGTTGAATGGAACCAGGGGACTTCACAGAGGAGGTCACAGTGGGGGTGGATTTGCAATGCAGGTCAGATTTGACAGTAGAGTATAGGGAGTGTGTACGGTGTATGTGGCGGGGGCCGGGGGGGAGGCAGCCTAAATGACAAAAATACTTATTGAAGAATCTGTGTCCCTTTTGGCTGGAGACTGAGAGAGGAGACATCTGTGAATTAAATGTAGCAGAATACTCTGGCTGGGAAGAACCCCCACGTATATGTAAAATATATACACTTAGGAGAAGGGAAAAACTGCCATTTCATAGCTTAAAACTAATATATTTTTTTAATTTACTAAGGAATAAAGAATTTAACTCCCAGCCAGAATAATTTGTTGTTTGGGGAAAATCGTTTCATTCAAAAATGTTAATTGAGCAAACGTGTTTTGGCCAAGCACTGAACATAGGCAAACAGGAACATGTGGCTTCTGCACCCGTGGAGCTCAGGAATGTGTTTGGAAAGACAAATGTGGCCTGTGTCATGAAGAAGCACAGACTCACAGGTGGTCCTGACCCTGCTTGGGGATGGTGGAGGGGAGGTGTCAGAACATCACCTGGAGGTGCTTGAAGGACAGGAGTTTGGGAGTCTCAGGGTGAGCATCGGTGGGGAGGATGGTGTCCCAAGCAGAGAGGGAACAGCATGTGTGAAGGGCTGGTGTCAGGAGTCACTTAGCTCTTAGCCTTCTTCCAAAATGGGAAGGAGACCCCTGGTGCTGAAGGGCGGGTGCAGCAGAGCAGAGAGCAGCAGGAGGGACACTGGAGAATGTTCAGAGGCCAAAGACCTTATGGGGAGGAGGGAAGGTTTTGTCCTGAGCACCATGAATCTGTCTATTCTACCAATGTAAAGCAAATGCCACCTGTTATTCTTGAGAAAACCAATCAATGAATCCTAACATAGGAAAAAGAAATGTTCCAAAAGTTGCAATGATTTTTGCAGAGATATGGTTCCCTAAAAACACAAATGATTTGCAAACCGAAAACCTAACTCCTTGACGTATACATCAGAATTCAGGTCAATGTGCTCTTGGAGACAGTGAGCCTCTGCATGTTTTTCTTCATGCATTTGCTTATTGGAGACTTGGAACAAAGTGCCACAGGGCTAAAGGCAGAGCATTTGTGGTTACTTTTCATTTATTTCTAGCTGGAAACCACGGAAAAGGACAGAATCTGACTTTTTCTTGCCCCACAGTTGACCTCCTACTCACAGTAGTCAAGACTGCATAACCCGAAATGCACTGGAGTTCAACCATTATGCTCTGATGCAATTTTATTTTCCTTTTGGGGGCTATAATTTAGGACCACACTCTTGTGGGTGATAATGGGGTTCCCTCAAAGGGCAAGTGGATATTCCCACTATCAATTATCCTAGGATGACATTAATTTGGGGATAAGAAATTAGGATGAGGGAGGCCAATGTTAAACCAGAGAAGAGAGAGCTCTTTTCTCTTTGAATCCACATGAGAGTTAGGGATGAGAACCTCTCTGGGAGGCAAAACAGCCTGCTTCCTGCTATGTGGAGGCTAACACAAGAGAGAAGCGGCCAGGAGCATGGTGAGGCCTGCAGGATCACCAAGAGATACCCTATTTGGGACAGAAAAATAGCGGATCTGAGTTTATAGATGTTTAAAATTATCGAATCTTTTAATGGTTGCAAGAACTTCTCTGTGTTGTTCTTTTGTTCTGTCATCCTGTTAGGGTATTGCTTGCGTGAGGGAAGCGTGCGGTGGTGGCTGGAAATGCAGCAGAGTAGAAAAACATGAAGCATTTGTTCCTGAGCTCACAGGAAGCAGGAGAGTTTCTGGGAACCTGGGGGTGGGTTGGGGTCTGCAGGGTGGGACTCTTGCTTTGTAGTAGGAGAATTTAATGGAAGTGTGACATTCTACTGTCATCCCAGGTTGGAGAGGGCTGGCCAAACCAGTAGGAGGTGTAGAGAAGAAAGGCGTGGAGGGGATCCTGCAGGGGCTGTTGAGAGGATTGCATGTGTGAACCCAAGAGTGGGTTTGGGGGACCTAAGTAGGTTGGCATGCCTGGGGTTTAAATCACAGAGAGCTGTTGGGAGGTGAGCCTGAAATGGAAATAGGCCGCATCTTGAAGAATCCCACGGGCCAGGCCGTGCTGAGAAGTTTGCATATGGAACAATGGACTAATTTTAAATGAGAAAATGGCATAGTCAGATTTGGATTTCCAACAGATTGCTCCCATTTCAATAGAGAGAATGGAGCAGAAGAGGCATATTTGGAGCAACCATGCAGGTGCAGGGCGAGGAAAGCATAGCCTAGGTCAGTGATAGTGGAGCTCGGAGGGAGGAGATGCATATTTGACATGTCAGGAGTGGACCCGTAGAAACTAGGGCTGGACTGGGCTGGTGGATAGAGGGAGTGAGAGTCCCAGTTTTTATCATACTTGTCTGCAGCCATTTTGAGCAACCAGCATCATCTATCTAAAAAGGATGAACACATACTTCTCTTAGTCAAATTGTCTACCTTCCCAATTAATGGGAGTTTACAACTGGGTTGTTCAAATATTCATCACACCATCATTAGGATAAAGGGACCAAATTCCATTTCCTGTTTCTAACAGAACACGTAGGTATTGCAGCAGATCTAGAGAAGAGACGAGAGCTACATTAAATGCGGAATCCAGGGATCCAAGTTAGCCTTAGAGAGGTGGGTCATGTTGCGGAAAATGGTCCAGGCAACAGAAGGACTGAAATGCAGCTAATTGGAATATTTAAGACTCAAGCTCAATTGGTTACATTTAGATGTTGCCATCATAAAGCCACTGAAAACAACTGTTTTCAAATATGTAAAGAATTCCTAGGAAAAGATACTATGCAATTTTCTTTCTCCAGGGAGGGTGAAAGAGGAGTGAATGGCCTTGCATCGGAGCCAGAGGGTGTGATTTGAAAGCAGGAGGCAGGAGCTCCTCATCAACTTTGATTAAACCCTGCAGAGTCCACCGGGGAAAGATGGCACTGAGACTCAAACCCTGGGATGTCCTCAAATGTCTTCGGCTCTCCTGGATGCTTCAAGAATTGTCTCTTCTGGAAGCAAGGGCCTGGAGCTTATCTCTTCAGGGATCCACTCAGCTCTGAAATTTTGTGATATTAATTCCACTGTGAGGATCCTTCTGTATGTGCTAAAAAGTGAAGCCAAAGCATCTTTATGAGGATAAATTATATCTTTAAATCTATCAGCAGATAAATAATCCTATGCTATTTGTGATGATTCTTCTCCTTTTGAGGAAATAATCATTTACAGCAGTGAGAATTAATGACTTGAAGAGAAAACATCTTAAATTTAAGTCCTGGTAATTTATAATTGGTAAATATCTGAAGTAAAGTAGATCTAGAAATTACATTTGCACTATCTTATGAAAAAATGGAGGACTTGATATAGTTGTGGAAACAAGTCTACTGAAAGGCAGTTAACCCTTTCTCAAGCAAATTTTTAAATTATTAATAATAAACCCATGAATATAATGTCAGTACATTTAATATCCATTTCTTTGGCTGCCCTGTGGGAGGTTCGTGCTTTCTGTAAGTTACCTCAACTTTTCTCCTTCTGTACTGAGAAAAATTAACTCCTGTCCCCTCAGTCACTTTCTGCACTTCTAATGTAGTGGTTGTCACATGACATTAGTGAGATGGGTGGGGTCTGTCTTCCCAGTAGATCCAGAGCTTCAGGATATCACAGGGCAGGACTTAGTACTCTCTGTGGTACTGGTTTCATGCCCAGTGTAAATTAGAGGTTCAGTCATTGCACGTTGGATGGAAAAGTTGTTCCAAAAATGATGCATGAAATAATTAATAAGTGGGATACATTTCTGTTCATCCTGTTGGGCAGAACCTTACTGCTTTGTTTTACCTCTTGAGCCATTATTTTATATGGGCTCTGAGCTTTAGCTTTGGGGTAATTTTACACTGGTGGGTTTCCATTGTGCTGATCAATGTATAATGCAGTTCTGAGTACTTCCTGCAGGGCAGGTCTGGGCTTGGCAAATTCCCTCAGTGTTTGCTTGTCTGAGAAAGTCTTTATTTCTCCTTCATATAAGAAACTTAGTTTTGCAGGATACAAAATTCTAGGCTGGCCATTATTCTGTTTAGGTGTGAAGATGGGGCCCCAGTCCCTTCTGGCTTATAAGATTTCAGTTGAGAAGTCTGCAGTTAGTCGGATGGGTTTTCCTTTGTAAGTTACCTGATGTTTTCACTTTACGCCTTGCAGGAGTTCCTCCTTTGTGTTACCTTTGGCCAGTCTGATGACTATGTGTTGTGGTGATTACCTCTTTGCAATGAATATTCCAAGTGTTTATTGAACTTTTTGTACCTGGAAATCTAAATTTCTGGCAAGACCAGGAAAGTTTTCAATTATTTCCTCAAATAGGTTTTACAACCCTTATGTATTTCTTCTTCACTCTGAGGGATGCCTATGATTCTTATGTTTGGCCTCCTTACGTGATCACATAAGTCTTGCAGGCTTTGTTCCTTTCTCTTAATTCCCTGTTCTTTATCTTTGACTGACTTGTTTAATTTGAAGGTGTTGTCTTCGACTTCTGAGATTCTTTCTTCTGCCTGGTCTAGTCTATTCTTAAGACTTTCCACTGTGTTTTGTATTTCCTTGAATGTATTTTTTATTTCCAGAACTTCTATTTCATTTTTTTTTTAAAAATTCAATTACAGATGATGTAAACAAATGAGAAAACATGTCATGCTCATGGATTGGCAGAATCAATATTGTTAAAATGTCCATACTACCCAAAGTGATTTGTAGATTTAATGCAATCCCCATCAAAATATCAATGTTATTTTTCACAGCTCTAGAAAAAATAATTCTATGCTTTATCTGGAACCCAAATATCCAAAGAAACCTTAAGCAAAGGGAACAAATCTGGAGGCATCACGTTACTAGACTTTAAACTATACTACAAGGCTATAGTAACTAAAACAGCATGGTACTGTCACAAAAATAGAGACAAAGACCAATGGAACAGGACAGAGAACTCAGATATAAAACCATATATAGCCATCTGATCTTTGACAAAGTAGACAGGAATGTACACTGGGGAAAAGGATCCCATCCAATAAATGGTGCTGGGAAAATGGGATAGCCATGTGTAGAAGATTGAAACAGGATCCACATCTGTCACCATTCACTAAAATTAACTCACGATGGCTTACGGACTTATATCTAAGACATGAAACCATAAGAATTCTAGAAGAAAATGTGGGATAATGTCTTCTAGATATCAGCCTAGGCAAAGAATTTATGAAGAAGATCCCAATGGCAATCACAGCAACAACAAAAATAAATAAATGGTACTTGATTAAATTAAAAAGCTTTTGCATGGCCAATGAAACAATCAACAGAGAAAATAGACAACCTACAGAATGGGAGAAAATATTCGTATGCTATACATCTGATAAAGGGCTAATAACCATAAACTACAAAGAACTCAAGCAAATAAAATCAAACAACCCTTTAAAAATTGAGCAAAAGACATGAATGGGAGCTTTTCAAAAGGAGATAGACAAATAACCAATAAACACATGAAAAAATGCTCAACATCACTAATCGTCAGAGAAATGCAAATCAAAACCACAATGAGATATCACCTATCCCCAGTGAGAATGGCTTTTGTTAGAAATTCCCAAAACAATAGATGCCCGCATGGATGCAGAGAGAAAGGAACACTTATACACTGTTGGTGGGACTGCAATCTAGTACAACCACTATGGAAAATAATATGGAGATTCTTCAAAGAACAAAAAGTAGACCTACCATTTGATCCAGCAATCCCACTACTGTGTATTTCCCCAAAGGAAAAGAAGGTCATTTTATCAAAAATTCACTTGTACTAGAATGTTTATTGTAGCACAATTCATAATCGCAAAGGTGTGGAATCAACCCAAGTGTCCATCAATTCATGAGTGGATAAATAAAATGTGGTATATGAATGCCATGTAGTTCTACTCAGCCATAAAAAAATGAATTAATACCTTTTGCAACAATCTGGATGGAACTGGAGACCATTCTCCTAAATGAAGTATAGCAGGAATGGAAAAACAAACACCACATGTACCCACTATTAAATTGGAACTAACTGATCAGAACTCATGTGCACAGATGGAAGTAAAACTCAATGGAAATCAAGCAGGTGAGAGGGGTGAGGAGGAAATGGGTGAAATCATACTAATGGGTACAATGTACACTATCCGGGTGATGGGCACACTTATAACTTTGACTCAGGCAGTACAAAAGCAATCCATGTAACCAAAACATTTATACCCCCATAATATTCTGAAATTAAAAAAAAAAAAAGAGAGAATGGGGGAAAAATGATACATGACCACTAATGGACAGCATTATTAGTCATTCAAGCTATTTGAAGACAAAATAGCTTTGCATTACAAGAGTGCCACAAATTCGAATGCCATCTATATCTATATCTATATCTATATCTATATCTATATCTATAGGCCAGAGTAAAAAACAAGAAGAAACAAGAAAGGTATACGTGGTCCTGTGGCCCATGGCCCAGCTGAGGAGGACATGCCTTCCATAAAGTCTTTTTAATCAATTAAAAAACAAGGAAAGAATGAAAGCAAAGCACTAAGGGGTACATAACCCACTTTATGCATTCAAGTTACACACAAGAATGCAAACTCCATGAGGGTAGGCATTTTGTTTATTTTGTTCATTGCTATATCTCTAGCACTTATTACTGTCTGACACAGGAACATATCATAAGTATTACTTATATGAATTATTGAAAGCATAAGTGACTGAGTCAAATAAGACATTTCTACAGGCTTGATTCAGTCTCTGGGAGAGCCAATTTTCAACCCTGTTTTGTAAAGCATTCTCTAATTCATTCTTTTGCCTAATTTGGACTGGCTTCTTTCTTCTACAATCTCTATCTCCATTAAAATCACAGAATTTTAGCACCAACTGAGCCTCTTGGAATTATTGCATTCCGATTGGTATCACTAATTTCTATTGGGTTCATTCTGATAATATTTTCTTTCTTAAAAAGAAACCAACAAACCAATGCCAAACCAAACCAAACCAAACCATAACAATAACAAAAACAAGCAAACAAAAACACAAAAACACAGCCAGGGACATCTTTTAATGGATTAACCCGGGAACCATAGTCATTTCCTTGAAGCTCTGGGACTTTTGGTTTTTAGCAGTGAGACTTGGAAAGGCCATAGACTGTAAAGCTTTGTTATGTACACTACAGTGGATGAATTAACTGAGTGTTCTGGTGTGGCACAGATCTGGTTTCAGTACAGCTGACACATTATTGTTCAGTCAGGTTTCCATTCACTGTATCATTAAAAATACCCCAAGAGGAGAGTTTGGCAAGGCTGAATAATTCATAATATTAAGAAATTATTTTCAGGTGTGATGATAGTACTATGGCTATGTTTTTTAAAAGTCTTATCCCTTAGATATACATATTGAATTATGTAGAGGTGAGATGAAATTATGCCTGGGATTTTCTTTCAAATAATTGAAGAAAAATGGTAATGGGTGCAGTTAGATTCATCGCACTATTCTCTCTACTTGTATATGTATTTAAAATTTTCCACTTTCATAAAAGTTAGTAACAATATCCAAAGCAATATATTCAGATGTGCTATTAGAGATCAGACGGTCAATTGTACCTGTACTTTAGCTTAGCTTAGCTGCTGATCTCTAAGAGGAATACTAATGATTCAGCAAGAATGTGAGACCCTTATATTTGACCTCACTTTATAGAGTAAGGAATTTAGCTTAGAGATGTTCAGTATTTGCTCAGGGTAAAGTTAGTCCGTTTCACAGGTCTGTGACCATGAGTTGAGATCTGGCATTGAGCAGGAAGAGGAGAACACAATGAACCTTGCCTGTAATGCCAAGTTGAGAAACTTGGATTTGGTGTGAGAGGCAAAGTGGATCCAGAACATTTCTAGAGAGGAAAGGAGCCAATGACAATATTGTTGGGGGAAGATTATCTAATATGCAGAACAGATGTCAGCTGTGGAATCTGCCTCAGGCTTTTCAGTTCTTCACATCTACACCTGATGGACCTCTGATTCCAGAAGGGGCTATGGGCTTGGAAAGGAAGAGCCCACAAGACCATGCTGAGGCATTATCACCAGGCTTTGTGGCCCATTCGATTTACAGGACAAGAGAGAGAAGAGAGTGGGAAAGATCTTTGTTCATGTGGTTGCAAATAAATGTGGCCTCCTCAGAGGGAAGATTGGGACTAGTGGCTATCTGCCCAAATGCTGTTCAGGCAGTCTATGAGACTAAGGCAAAGAGAAAACTCTGTCCTCATGTAAATGAATAAAGTAATTCATTCAAACATCATACACCTCAGATATGTATACACACTATTAAACTCGTACTTGCTTAAAAATAGAGGCTACTTATCAACCACTATAAAATTAAATACTATGTGTACATATGCTAGCTGAACAACAGTTGTGTTTTGCTGCTTTAGACTAGAACACAGCAGGCATTTTTCTGCATTATTTCAGTTCTAAGGGGGAAAAAAACACAGAGCAGGAAAAATAGACAATAAGCCACAAATTAGCAGTATTTACTTTGAAAAAGCCTAATTTTTAAAGAACTAGCAAAATTAAGGTGGAGGTGTGACTGTATCTTCCCACTCCGGTTGCCCCATGATTATTTGCAAGGCTTAGAAATAAAGGTGTCCAAGATTATATTCCAAAAACTTTCCCTAACATTTTATCATGCTTTCAAAATGGGCCAGTCTGTATTTTTAAATATAATTTCATAAAAAAGCATTGCCTTTAGAGTCAGTGAAACCACATTGAATTCTAAGCCAGGTGACCACAGGTAAATTATTTGAAGCCTTAGTTTCTTGATTGTATAGTGTATTATCTACCTTGCAGGTATTGCAGGCACCTAATGGGCTCTTACTTTAACATGCCAAATCATTTAACAGTTATTAAAACTCCAGAGGGTCAATATGGTTTACTTTAGAAACATGAGAAATATAGACATGTAGGTGCCATGTGAGAATATAGATCCCTGGACCTGTGCAAGGGTCAGTGCCTCCCCCAGGATGGATGCTCAGTAAATGCCTAAGTGAAGTGCCTTGGTTAAAAGAAAAATGAAATTATTTGTGCAGTTATTTGTATCAGCAATTGATGAGCTCCATTCTTCTTCTATTACATTCCAGTGATCCAAATCTTGCAAATCTTGAGAATGGACCATTAAGTGTATCTTTTTTTGAGAAACAGGAATTAATATCAATTCTAAAAATACACCTTAAGCACCTGCATAAATGTATTCCTCATGCTAAATTATGCTGTGATTGGCAGTAGGGAAATAATACATAAATATTTATTGAAATACCCATTTTCTTTCAAATAGAAGGTTGATTGTTTCATGCTTTCCTCCAACAGAAATATCCTCTTCTCTTGTTTATGTTCCAGTGCCACAAGCAAAATGTGCAATTATGAGCCACCAGCTCTAGCAAAGCCAGGCTGCCATGGCTATTTTGCAGAGGGGTGGGTGACTTTCTCAGGAATCTTTGTTCCAACAAAACAATAAAGGCAACAGGTTGTGAATATTATGTGTGGCAGTCAGAATGACTCCCCAAAGAGATGCCCATGCCTTAATCTCTGGAACCGTGAATGTTACATTTCATGGAAGGAAGACATTGACAGATGTAAAAATGTTATAGACCTGAGGATGGACAGATTTCCCTGGCTTGTTGGGATGGGCCCAATCTAATCCTGTACATCCTTAAAAGCTGAAAATTTCTCAACAGAAGAGATAAGGCAGAAGGAGAAATGAGAGAGATTGCAAACATGAGAAAGGCTCCATTTGCTGCTGTTGGTTTGAAGATGGAGAGGCAACTAGGTAAGAAAAGCCTACAGGAGCTGAGAGCTGCTCCCAGCAGATAGCCTGCAAGGAGATGGGGGCCTCACCTTTACAGGCTGACTGAATTCTGCCAACAATCTGAATGAACCTGGGAGTGATTCTCTCCCACAGTCTCCAGACAAAAGCCAAGCCAGGGGACACCTTGAGTTCAGCCTTGTGAGGCATGAACAGAGAACCAGTCAACACTGTCTGGAATTCTGACCTACAGAACTGAAGGATAGTATATTTATGTTGTTATAAGCCTCTAAGAAGGTGTTAATTAGCCACAGCAACAATAGAAAAACAGCAAAAATACGATAATCCTAAAAACTTTGGCTTAAATGGTAGGTCCCCCTGAGCAGTAGAAGTGGACACCCTTACTGGGATGTAAATAACTCATGAGAAAGAAACCAGAGATACAAAAAGTGGTCCAGAAGTTTTGGAAATATTTCTAGAAAATGTAAAGCTTCTTGTTGGTGGTGGTGGTTTTGTGTGTGTGTGTGTGTGTGTGTGTGTGTGTGTGTATGTGTGTGTATAGGAAAGCCTTCAAAACTGAGAATAAAAAGTAGGATATTTGAAATAAGCATATTTTATTTTGAGTACCTTTGATAAATGTTAAGTCATGCTGTCTTTGTAAGTTTTTGTAATAGGCATATATTTGAACGTGCAATTTAGGTAAACTAATTACACACAAGTCGAATTCATTTTACAAATGGTTTAATTTTTGCAACAATTGAAGTGGTGATGTTCTGAACTTTAATCAACATTTCAAATGTTAGCAAACATTTCTTGAATATATATGTATATTTATTTATGTGTGAGTGTGTGGAACAGGAGTATGTCTAAATGGTGTGAGTAAGTGGTGTGAGGGAATACAGCAAAGCTGCTTAAAGCAGCCAAAAAATAATGACAAAATAGGCCAGGCGTGGTGGCTCATGCCTGTAATCCTAGCACTCTGGGAGGCTGAGGTGGGTGGATTGTTTGAGCTCAGGAGTTCGAGACCAGCCTGAGCAAGAGCAAGACCCTGTCTCTACTAAAAAAATATATTAGAAAGAAATTAGCTGGACAACTAAAAATATATAGAAAAAATTAGCTGG
>RJWJ010017810.1:0-32476 GCA_004363605.1 Indri indri | reverse complement strand
CACCTCCTCCAGGAAGCCCTCCCGGCCCCCAGGCTAGGTCAGATCCTCTCTCATTTGGATGGTCAGAGTTGTAATTTTGCTTTTTATCATGCATGATTATTGGATTAACACCCATCTCACACACTGGACTGGGAGCTCCCGGTGTATGTGTGCCTGTGGCCTTCCCAGAGACATCTTCCGTTTAACCAGGCCACCAACCGCAATAATGACGTCCCCTGGGAAGGGAGCTATGTGTGGAGAAGTTCACCTTGTCTTAAAATTAGGAAGTTGAGGACCATCTCTACTTGCAAAACTCATGAAGGAGAAATTAACCTCAATTGCAGCACAAAGGACTTTAGTTAGATAAAAAGAAAAACTTCCAGAACTTGAAAATGGCCGATAAGCAGAAACATTTGCTTGAGCCACAGGAAAGAGGCCCTGCGGTGGAACCCTCAGCATATGCTAGCCACCAAGGGAGACATCTGCAGGCCAGGGGTCCTTCCCCAGGCCCCCAGTTAAAGGAGATAATTCATGTAAAGTGCTCATCACGGTTCCTAACATATGGGAAGCACTCAATAAATGTTAGCAGCTATATTATTATTATTACTATTATTTTATCACAGATGCCTGTCCTACCACATAAACCATCTCTCTATGAGATTCTGAGCTCATTTCATTTCCTGCCCTCCTGCTAGGAATGGGAGTCTTATGATTCACGAGTTCACACTAATACATTTCCACCCTAGGAACCACTGTCATTCACATGGCTGAACTCATGGCACTTTACAGTTTCCAACGTGTTTTCACATACGCCTTGGACAACAGCTAATGGGGAGATGCAGGGAAGTGGCAGAGCTGCCACCAGGACTCAGGTCCCAGGATGGTAAGTGCTGGCCCCACTGTGTCCTCACAGTCCCCACCCAGCCGTCAGCGCAGCTGCCTCTGAACCTTCCCAAAGTCAACCTGGCCACCCTGACAGGGTCATGGAGCCCTCCCCACACCAAGCCCCTCAAAGCTGACAGCACTTCCTTCTCTGGGACCTGAAATCCCATGGGCTACAGGCCGCACTGCTTGGCTCACACAGTGTTTTTCAAAAGATCCAATTGGGTCCCCATAGTTAAAAGTCAGGAGCTATTCCATGAAAACTGGAATTTTTAGCAGACACGGGAATATCGGGGCTGGATCCCTGCCTGGTTCCCTACAGTCGCCCCCTGTAGACAAAGGGTCTGGGGCTTCCCAGGACCCCACTGTCCCCAAGTGAGCTCTTACACCCATATCACCCGTACACACATGTACAGGCATGGGATCCATGTCATGGTGGCATGTCCGTGTACCAAAATCCATGTATGGGTTTACACACACGTGGATTTGTGTTGCATTTGTGTGTGTGACACTTATTCAATAAATATGTATCGGCACCTACTATGCCGTGCCAGGCTCTGTGCTGGGCCCTGGAGAGGCCACAGAGAGTCAGGCAGGCACCGTCCTGGCCCCACCGTCTCTAGGGGAGACGGTCGTGAAGCAAATAACACAAAGGCATAATGACAACAGGGATGCGGCCGGCGGGGGAAAGTGAGGCACGCGGCTGGGTCACTGGGTCAGAGGAGGCTTCCCTGAGCTGTGCTTGGAGGGAAGAGAGAGGAACAGCTTTCTAGGCTGGGGGGCTGGACGGGGCAGAGTCCTGGAGGGAGGAAGGCAGCCAGGGCTGTGATGGGAGGGGAGCGAGCTCGAGCAAAGTGAGCTGAGCCCGGCGCGTGGGCAGAGCAATTGGGCAGAGCCTTGAAGGCCAAGAAAAAAGTTTGAGCGGCCTCTGCAGACTGCAGGAGCCCAAGGAGTGCATCTGCATACAGGTGTCTGCACCCGGTGGTTCTTCAGTCGTTTGAGCGGCGCCGTCTGCATGAGGGGCCGGCCCATGCCTGCTTGTTAGTTTCCCACCCAGACCCGCAGAGCCCCAGCTGGTGCAGGAATTGCAGGGGCTGGGGGTGGGCGAGTGGGGGTGATTGCACAATCACGCAGAGCACGTTTATTTTATTTAACTAATTAGCATCATTGCATTCCCCTCACGTGGGACCCAGCAGCCTTGAATTCTAATCCTCTAACTCAATTAGATTATTCTCTACTTTGCCTCCGCCACTCCTGAAACCCCAAACAAAATCACAGGAGAGTTGCCATGGATGGGGTGTGTTAATACACACACAGATCAGGCTTAACTGATGGGTGTTTGGGCAAGAAATAGGGCATTAGATATGGATGTGCCCCTGGCAGGAGGCGGGGGTGGACCCACAGCTGCCCTAAGCTGGAAATGGCTTGAATTTCCAGGCCCCAGCTGTGCCCCAGGCCAGACGGCACAAATGATGCTCTGAAGGTCCCTCCTCTCCCATCTGCCTGCCTCTTGCATGAGCGGCTGCAAGAGCCTCCCCACCCCCAGCCTCCCAGCCACCACGCTGCCACTTTGATGCTGCCTGACCCATCACACCCTGCGTCTCCTGGTGCCCACTGTCTACACCACTGCCTCTGGTTTGAGGGTGGGCTCCTCTGCTCATCTGTGTTCAATCTGCCTTGGGGTCCTGAGCTCCCTCACAAGTCCTTGAAAAGTTGTGGAAGAACCATGCATAAAAGAGTGAATTTGGAGAGGGCACCGCCCCGGCACACATGCACAGCCAGACCCCCACGGGCACCTGCATTTTCTGGGCGTGTTGCTGGCGGACTTCTAGCGTCCTGGCGGGCTGACCTCTTGCCCCACCTGGTTCCATGGCCACACGCGTGTCCAGGCCAGTCTCCTCTATTCCGTGTTCTCACCTCCTTTCTCAATCCTGTCTGCCTCTTCCAGGACCGGGCTTGGGTGCCCCCCTCTCCCCCCGCTGCCATTCACAAAACCGTCATTCCCTGAGCTCCTCTGGGCCCCCAGACACACTGGGCGCCCGCACAGCTCTGAAGCCAGGCAGCTCAACAACACCAATCACTCTTGGTGTGACCTCCAGCAGGTCCTTGACCCCTCTGAGCCTCAGTTGCCCCACCCGTAAAATGGGTGAATGCTTGGCCCTGCCTATGGAGTGTGGCTATGATACAATCCATCAATGCATAAGAAGGCCTGGCCAGCTCGGTTGCCCTTTGGCTGTAGAGCCCCTGCCCTGTCCCCGGGGCCAGATCGCCAGGTGACCATGAGATGCTGCAGCCGTCAGCCACCATGGGCCAAAAAAAAGCCGGCTCAGTCTCATTAGACCTGTTGTTTCCCCAAACAAAAAAATGCTGCTGAGACAGGCACGAAGCATCAGGACACACACAGCCTTGGCCCCGACAGGAGAGAATGCATCTTCTCTCCCCTGTCATTTTTTGTGCCCGTTGTTCAACAAACTTGAAAAATCTCTGGCTTTTAAAAAACAGAGCAAGGCCATATTTTTCCCTTCTCTTTTTCTTCTCTTCCATCTTATTGCCCAAGCTCCCTGCTGAACTGGACCCCCAAAATTGTTTTAAAGTCACAGCTGTGCCCTCCATTAGAGCCCTTGCAAGAAATCATTTTCAAAACTCACACTTATTTTGGTCGCGTCCTTCCCTGTGTCTTCCTGCTGAGATGCTTTTAGCTGTTGGGAGTGGGGAGGGGCAGAGAGAGCAGAGACAAGGTGTTAGCACGGGGTGGCGGGAGACCCACGGGGGTACAGATGACAGCTAAGAGTCTAGCTGTGGCAGATGGCGCTCAGGGGCCCTGGGGTCTGGAGTCGGGGTCCCTCAGCTCTGTGTGTCCACTCAGGGCATGGAGGGGGGTGGTCACAGCAAAAGATAAAGGAGATGCGTGCAAAACTGCACGTGCTATGCACTTAGGTACCTGGGGTGATTTGGTATATACGGGGTGTCTACGTGTGAACAGGCAAAAATCTAAGCGTCAGCGTGGTGTGTCGGCAGGAGCGTCTGCACCCTTCCCCGAATCTGTCTGTGAGTGTGTTTATACTCTCAGGTGCGTCTCGCACGTGAACGTGCATTTGCAGCAGATGCTGTCGGGACCCTGCCCACGTATCCTTCCCCATACACCTGTGGTCATGGGACCCCGGAGGCTGGGAGCTGCAAATACCTACAACTCTTTGCCTAAGGGCTTTCCCTGCCCACTAGAGTCCCCGCTAAACCTGAGTGTGGCAGGCTGGAGAAGGGCTGGGAAGTCGACACCCCCTAGAGCAAGACGGAGGGTGGTATGTGCCTGTTTAAGAGGCTCTTTCACAAGCACGGGGGCAGCGCAGAACACGCGTCAGCCCGCCCCGCTGAGCGCTGGGGAAATGGGGCCTTTATTCTCCAGCGCCTCTCAGTTGTTGGGTGGGGCTCCTCCCGCCTGCCGCGCTGGCCAGCAGGCTCTGCTGTCCAGAGAAGACCCGCAGGCAGAGTCGCAGGGGTGGGCAGTTGGCGGCGGGGCCGGTGCACGCCTGGCATGCAGCAGGGCACCCGCAGCACCTGCGCCTCAGGTGCCCACGAGAGCGCGTGCGCGGTGACGGGGAGTGCCGGGAGCCCGCACACCCGCGTGCGCGCTTGCGAATGAACTTGCGAAAGAACTCAGCAACAGTGCTGCCGTGCTCGCACAGCCCATTGCAAAATGACTGCCCGTGTGGCCTGGAGAAGTCGTGGAAAGCGAGTCACGAGACCCACCTCACCCCACAGCCTGGAGCCAGCTTGTCCCTCTGGCCTCAGTTTCCCCACCTGTACACTGAAGGGAGGGCCTTTGTGCTCTTCGGCCGGCCCTTCTTGCTGTGGCCCTCTCGGGTGCTCAGCCTAGCGCCGTCTCCCACCCCCGCCCAAAATAAGCCTCCGTTCTGGGGACAGTAGTGTCAGCCACCATCATCACACAAAATCGCCACCGCGGGAGGAAGACAGCTGTGTGTGAGGGGGACAAGGAGCTGGAGCCTGCATCCCCCAGAGGAGACAGGGGCGGAGTGGCATCCACCGTGGGGACCAGGGCTTCCCCAGCCCAACCCGGGAGTGTCCCCGCGGCTGTTACCTGGCTGGAGGCCCACGCCTGCTTGTCGGTCCAGTCCCTGTGGCTGCGCACGTACCACCACTGGATCTCCAGCGAGTAGGAGGGGGAGCCGCTGCCGCGGAAGGAGCAGGCCATCTCCACGTCCTCGCCCGTCCGCGCCGTCATGTCGTGGGGGGTCTCCGTGAACAAGGCTGTGCGAGACACAGGGAGGAGTGACCGGGGCTCAGGAAAGAGCAGGGCGGTAGCCAAGGGCTGGGGGTGCGGAGGGGGGAGGAGCGGCGGGGCCTGCACGGTGGAGTAGGGAGAGGGACCGAGAGCAGGCCTGGCTCAGGTGCCGGCCGAGAAGCTCAGAGGGGCCGCTGTGTGCAGCAGCAGAGACGGGAGAGGACCAGGTCTTGGGCCCTGAAGGGCACATGGGAGACGCCTCGGGGGGGATCAGAGGAGGGCCGGACTGGAAGCCGTAAGCCAGGAGGCAGAGGCCAGGGAGGAGGCTGCCTCGGCAGGTCAGTTCTTCCAGATCCCTCCAGAAACTCCACTCAGTTCCCTCCTGGATCTTCCCAGCCTCCGTGCACAGCAGCCAACGCCGTCTTTGTAAAACCAAATCAGACACAGCCTCTCCCCTGCTCAGAACCCTCCCATGGCTCCCCAGTGCCCCTGGGATAAAACCCAGACTCCTCCCCTGGTTTCCTCTCTGTCCTGTGAACGTGCCTCGATTTCCCACCCCACCTCTGCCCCGGCTGTTCCCCCCGCCACCTGGAACGTCCCTCCCTTGGCCCCTCTTTGCCCAGCTGGCTCCCTCAGATCCAGCAAAGCTCAGTGCAAACATTGCCCCCCAGGAGGCCTTCCTTGACGGTCTTGGGAAGGTCCCCCACCTCCCGCCCTGCCCCGCTGCCTGTGGGACTCCGAGAGCAGGGACTCTGAGCTCCTCCAGCACGGTTCCTGCACCGGGTGCCCGTCCCAGTGTGTTGGGCCAGTGCAGTGTTCTCCCTCTTCTCGGGGCAAGGTGGGAGCCACGCCCGTCCCCAGCCCCCACAAATCCCAGGGCAGATGGTTTCCCCGACCCCGCAGGGCCCTGCCCCATGCGCTGTCCTGCCACACTGCCAGGTAAATGAAAAAACAAATCTCCACTTAATATGGCCCAATGCCCCTCCCCGCCATATGTTCTGTCTCTCGTCTCCCCAAACAAATATTGTCCTGAGATGTAATTAGAATTCTTTCCTCTTCTCAGGAGAGATTATCTCGCCCTGGAAAGATGCCTGGCAACGTGCAGGTCACCCAGGGAACACTGCGGCTGTCAGTCCCCATCCCCCACTGTGCCCCTTCTGGCTGCCGCAACCCGACACGCACCCCCTGCCCAGAGGGGCAGATGTGCTGACTCCCAGCCCCAGGGTCCCTCCTGCCCCAGCCCAGCTCAGGGCAGGAGGAAGGGGGAGCCCTGGGCTGGGAGGCAGAGGTCCTGGATTCGAGCCTCGCTCTGAGGCCACCTGCTTTGTTCCCAGGATACCGAGGGCTTTGGGTGGTGGGGATTGCCAAACACCTCCATCTGGAAGCTTTTGCCTTTTTTGCTCTGCACACAGGGTTCCACGTGCAGCTTTACTTGAACAATGGGTTTCTGGGCTACGAGAAAGTTTGAAATGTCCCTGATCCCCAAGGTCAGGGGTTTATAAAACATTTCACGGAGGCTCTCCATGTCCTCTGAGGTTTGGGGGGATTGGCCACTGTCACGTAAACAGAGCCTGTTTAATAAGAATAAACGCTGTTGAGTTACTGAACACACACCAGGGATGGTGGGAGGTACCTTGACACAGTCAACCTGAAAGCTGTGACTGTCCGTACCCCTTGGGGCAGGTGGCAACATCCGCAGCTGGAGGGAAGGGCCTCGCCCACCCCACCCCCACCGTCACAGCCGAGGGCCCCCGGGCTCCCAGGCATTCAGGCCAGAAACTCTAGTTGTCCCGTCTCCCTCTTATACCCACACGGTCTCCAGGGTACCCTGTGGGCTTCTCCCCACCTCCGCTGCCACGACAGTGGGGCGACCTCCTCGCTGGCCTCCTGAGGCCACTCTTCCTCCTCCATGACCTGATTTCAACACAGCAGCCAGAGGCCACTTGGCAATACACAAATCAGTCCCTGTCCCTTTTCTATTCAAAACCCTCCAATGGCGCCTCCTACCCAGAGTAAAAGCCGAAGTCTTTAAAATGGTCGACAAGGCCCTCTGCGTGGGGCCGTTCCCCTCTGTCGTCCGGTGTCTACTTGATCCCTTGCTCACTCCCTTCCTGCCACAATGGCCTCCCTGAGCACTCCAGCTGAAATCCTACCACAGGACCTTTGCACTTGCGGAGCCCTCTGCCTGGAACCCTCTTCCCCAGATTCCCATGGAGCTCCCTCCTCCTATGCTTCAGGACTCTGCTCAAAGGCCACCTCCTCCATGAGGCCCACCCGGACCACCTCCTTTAAACCCAGCACTCTAAATCACCCTTCCTTTCCAACACCATCGTGCTGGCCCATTGCCGTGATGAAGAGAATGTTCTGTACTGAGCTGGTACAGTAGCCACCAGCCACATGTCTACTGAGCACTTGAAATGTGGCTGGTGTGACTGAGGACCTGAATTTTAACTTTTATTTAATTTACTTCATTTTAACATAGATGTTAATAGCCACTTGTAGGTAATGGCGACTGCACTGGACGGCACAGCTAATATGCTTATTTATGCTCATTGTCAGCCCTGCCTTCCAGGAGGCAGGGACTGTGCCTGTCTCATCCGCTGATATATCCCCAGCTCCTAGAACAGCGCCTGGAACATAGCAGGTGCTCAGTAAATACTTTTTGAATGGGTGAAGGACTGAATGAACACACATGTCCGGGCAGTGGTGGAGCCGGGTCCAGAGCTGGGGGCCCCACCCTGAGAGTCCTGGGCCAGGCCCAGCCCTTGCAGCCTTCCCTGACAGGTCCCCGCCACCTGGAGCAGAACTCGAGGGGGCTGTGCAGAGCCTGAGCCACCAGCAGGGGCCAGGAGGTGATCAGAGTGGGTCGTTGGCCCCTTGCCCCGGGACAGTGGATTCTGCCTTGATTCACGCCCCTCCTGCCCAGCACCAGGGACCCTTTGCAAACAGGGGAAGGAGGGGAGTGGCCAGGCCCCCAGTTGGACCTGAGGTGACCAGCAGTGTGATGCTGGCTGGCCAAAGACAGTGGGAGGGACACAGCTGTGACCTCCTCCAGGTGCTGTTGCCTGAGCCACAGAAATCAGAAAGTGCCCGCACTTCCCCTCCCACAAGTGGGGAAAGGGCTCTGGAGCTCTGAGGGGACTTGCTCAACCAGGGGCACAGAGCCAGGAAGGGTAGAGCCGTTCCCGGAGCCCCGGCCCAAGTGACTCGGCCACTGCACTGCCCTGGCCCCCAGAAACGGGCGAAGGGATGGGAAGTAGCTCGTGTGGGTCTCGTGGGTGGAAGGAAGGGCAGGGTGGGCTGTCCTCGGGCGGGGGTTCTGCCAGGGCCATCTGGGGAGGGGCTGGGCCTCCATCTATCTTCAGTTTCCCCCCACCCACAGGCCCCCCCCAAAACGGATGGAAAACCCTGGCCCAGGGCCACCAGCTCTTTTTACTGATGTAGAAAGCAAAGCCCAGAGAGGGCAGTGTCTGGTCTGTACCCAGCAGCCAGGGGTGGGTCCTCACCCCCAAACGGACCCCAGCCTGGAGCCTGAATGGCGCAGCAGCCCGCGGTGGGCAAGCACACCAGGGAGGACCCCAGCATACGGCTGGCCTCCCCAGTAACGGCCATCGAGGGCGGGGCTGCCCAACAGAGACAGAACTCACGAGGCACATGTAGAACATTCCATCTTTGGTAGCCACATGAAAAAAAGTAAAAAACAAAACCAAACCAAAAAAAAAAAAAAACAGGTGAAATTAATTTTAATGATGTATTTTATTTAACCTAAGGTATCAAACATTATTATTTCAGCATGTAATGAAAATTACTAATGAGATTTTCCATTCTTTGTTGGTGTCAAGCTGTGGGAAACCAGAGAGCATGGTACCTGCTCACGGCACCTCCCGGTCCCGACTGGCCACTTTCCTGTGCCCAGTGGCCACCTGGGGCAGGCGTCCCAGCAGGGGATGAGCTTGCCAGTCTCAGGGCCCGCCTGCCGTCCCATGGCTCAGAGGAGGCCCCGTGCAGGGAGACACCCTCCCCGGCCTGTTTGACTCCCAGGTCCCTGTTCTTCCCAGACTATTCAAACTCTTTCTGCTCGTAGAGCTCTTTCCTCAAAAGGCACAGTCCCCAGTGGCCAACCTTGTAGAGTCCTGCCGGGCAGGGTGGGGAGTCTGTTCCATTCTGAGCACATTCTGAGTGCAAAGGCCTGGAGAAGAGGCAGTTCACCCCACTGGAGGCAATCAGGGGAGGCTTCCCTGAGGCGGTGTTGCTCCTGCCTCAGCCCCCAGCTGGGCAAGTAGTCCTGAGCTGGGGGCGGGGAGGGCCTTCGGGTTGGGGGACATAGAGAATCAGGTCCAAGGCCTGGTGGGAGCCAAGTAGGTCAGCTGTGGGGGTGGCCACCAGCCCTCCCTCCCCACAGAGGGCTCTGGTCCCAGGGTCTCTCTGATCCCCTCAGCCCCTGCCAGGAGCTGCCTAGGGAGGGTGGGTTGGGGAGGTCCCTTCAGGTGAAGGGGGCAGCGTGTCCACGGGACAAGTGGGGAAACTGAGGCTCTGGTCTTTTGATGGTGAATCTGAGTTCCTCTGGCCACAGGTCTGTCCCAGGCCCTGCCCCAAACAGCCTCAGGGGGAGAAGCCCGTGGGTGCAGGTAAGCACCAGGAGCATCGGGCTGGGGGCCAGGGGTGGAAGACAGAGTCTGGTTCTGCCAGCAGACTTGCTGTGTGGCCTTGGGAGGATTTCTCCCCTCTCTGAGCCTCAGTTTGCTCCTTCTTATAATGGGGGGTCAATCCTGATGTCCCAAGAGCCCACCAGCTCAGACAATCTGAGGGACAAGGTGTGTGTCCCATCCTTGGGCACGGGAAAGGGGAGGGCCACTTCCACTTGGAGAAGAAGAGGAATCTGCGAAGGCTTCAGAGAGGAGGAGGCACACAGGCCAGGCCTTGAAGGATGGGCGGAAACCGACAAGCAGAAGCCAGTAGGAAAGTGTGTCAGGTGGCAGGAACTTTGTGCGCAAAGGTGGGAGGAGGGAAACACGGAGAGCTTTGTTTAAACAAACCCGGTCCATTCACTGAACGCCCACCACGTGGCCCAGCGCCAGGCAGACATTGGCTCTGATGCTCTCTGGTCCACACCCACTTGACAGATGAGGAAAGTGAGGTTCAGAAAGTGACATGACTTGCCCAAGATTCACACGCAGGGGAATTTTAAACCTAGGTCTGACCGGCAGTTGTGACCAAGATCATGGGTCCATCGGCCCCCATTGGGATTTGGTCTGAATTGTCAGGGAAGTTCAGCCACCAGCCTCCACGCTTCTGCATCCCACTTGCACACCTCCAGAGACGGGCAGCTCAGCGGCTCTCACCTCCACTGAAAGTGGGCAGCCCTAACTGGCAAGAAGTTCCTCCTCCCTCTCCTAACTCATGAATGCGGACGCTGCATCAGCACCAGAAACTGGAAGGTGATGGATATCTGTTCTGATGATGATGAGGATGATGTAATAACGATCATCTACACGTTTGTGCCAGGCACCGTGCCAGGCTCTTTAGATGCATTTTCTCACGCTCCCACCGTGACGCTGTGGGCTAGATGTGATCATTATTGCCCCCATTTTTCAGAAGAGGAAGCTGAGGCTCCAAGAGGTTAAGTGACGTGCCCAAGGCCACAGAATGCGTAAACGGTCCCATTGACCCCAGTTCTAGAAGGCTCTAGAGTGGGAGCCTGTAAGCCAGTCCCCCACCCCCACTCCTTCTCTCCAGCTGCCAGACCCCTAATCCCCATGTTAGCATCATGGAGCTTGGGACATCAAACCCATCTCTCCTCTTTGACCTCCCCTGCCCCTGAGCTCCCCTCGCTGCTCAGGTAGCTCCCGCAGCCAGTCCCCAGGGAGGCTGGTATAATTACAGATTTTTGAGAAGGAGGCAGTTGTCTTCTCCAGCCCGAGGGCCTGAGCCGGGCTGGGCTCACTGGGAAGACAATTAAAAGCGGTATCCACAAATTAGGATTCTGCAGGAGAAGGAGAAAGCGGCTTGATTGAACGCAACATCTTCTTCCTTTCTGTTTTTAATTGGGGGAGCGATGTATTCATTAACCCCAGGCTGGTTATCGGTGCGTCGGCCGCAGAAGATGGTTCTGTGGCCCTGGCCCGCGTCACCGGCTTTGGCTTGTGGGAAAGGCAGGAGATGACCGGGGGGGACCTCGCCTGCCTTCAAGACCAGGGCCCGTACTCCTGCTCGACCTCCCAGGCCCTGGCTCAGCACGAACAGCCGGGGCTTTGCTTTCAGGCCTGGGTTTGAGTCCTGCTTCCCCTGCACCCTAGCTGGGTGACCTGGGCAAGCCCCTTTCCTCTCTGGGCCTCAGTTTCTTTATCTGAAAAAGGGGCGAAAGAGAAGGCCGGTGAGAGGCTGACACAAGGCAGCATACGCCACATGCCTGGCACACAGTAGGTGCTCAGCAAACAGCACTCCCTTCTGTCACCTTCTAGCTCAAGGATTCTGTCGTCTCCAGAAAGATTTTTGGAGATGTTTCCTCGTTGCCTGGTCACATTGCACAGTGGACACCGCATCCGTATTTATCCTCACACTTGTGCCCCGCGACCTCTCACCCATCAGTCCGCGCCTCCTCTCCGTGCGCATCGGCTCCGACGACGCCATCCCCAAAGCCAGGGGACTCAGGCAGGCCTGGGGGGCTTGTCCACCACAGGCAGCCCCAGCCCAGCCCCCAGGTCCCCCCAGTTCCAAGCCCAGACTCCCCACCCCATTCTCTGGTCCAGCCCCAGATCTCCCATCTCCCTCTGCACAACCCTCCCTGCCCTTCCAACCTTCAGATCCCTGGTGTGAGGCTGCCTCCTCCAGGAAGCCTGCACAGCCCGCCCCCCAGTCTCTGCCAAAGCCACAGCAGGGCTCCCCTTGGGAACTGGTGGCAGGGGCAGCTCCTAGTCAGGAAAACCGAGGCAGAGCTGGGGCTAGAGAGATGCTAAGGGGACGGAGGAGAGAGAACCAGTGAGGCCCCACTGGCCCCCTGCTCAGGCCTCGGCCCGGGCCCCCCACCTCAGACTGGATCATGCTGTGACACCCCCTGCTACGAACCCTCCAGTGGTGAGTGGACGGAGCGTGGTCTGTGCGTACAATGGAATATTATTCAGTCTTAAGAAGGAACGCAATCCCGGCACATGCTACGACATGGATGAACCCTGAGGACATTACACTCAGTGGAATAAGCCAGTCACAGAAAGACCGGCACTGCCCGATTCTGCTCATACGAGGTGCCTGGCGCAGTGAGACTGGCAGACACAGACAGCAGAATGGCGGCGCCAGGGGCTGGGCTGGGGCGAATGGGGGCTTGTTCAACTAGGATGCAGAGGTTCTGTTCGCGACGATGAGAAATTGCTGGGGATGGATGGGGGTGATGGCTGCACAGCAACCTGAACGGACTTGATGCCACTGAGCTGTACCCTGAAAAATGGTTTAAATGGTCAATTTTGTGTTATGTAGATTTTACAATTTAAAAAATAAGCCTCCGATGGCTTCCCTGGGCTCACAGCAGCAGTGGATTTACAGGGAAAATCTCCTGGATTGTGCCCAGAGTGCCCCCAGTATCCACACAGGTCCTCCTCACCTCCCTCACGCCTTGGCTCCAAAGTCACCTCCTCGGTGAGACCCTCCCTGCCCCGTCCCCCTTTTCCCTACTTCATATTTTTTCCTTACCACTTGTCACTAACCTATTATATTTTTGCTTATTTATTGCACTTATTGTCTATCTTCCCACTAGACTGCAAGCTCCCTAATGGTAGGCAATTTGAGTCTGTTTGCTGCTGTATCCTGGCAGCTAGAACAATGACAGGCACATAGTAGGTGTTCAGGGAACACCCTGCTGTTCTTATGCAGATGGACACAGCGGCTGGGTGGCAGATGGAAGGAGGATCCCACTTTCCCTGCTCTGGGAGGCCTTGGGCCTCAGGAAGCTCCCACTCTTTGGCCCAGGTGGGAAACTGCCAGCCACCAGGGTCAAGGTTAGGTTCCCAGGCTGGGTACCCAAAGCCTGCAGGCTCTGGCCCTGCCCGGACCCCGACTGCAGCCCCTGCCGGCCACTTACGTGTGTCCCTCTTGGGGCATAGCCTGTGCATAGTTCCCAGAATCCTGGCTCACAGTGGCCTCTGCCTGGAGGTGCCCTCCTTCCTTGGTACCCCTCAACGGTCTTTGAGTCTTCCTGTCACTGCCCTGGACTGTGACAGATGACAGATACTGAGGTGTCTGTGTCTCTCCAAGCTGGGAAGCCCCAGGGCAGGGACCCTGCATTGCTGAGCATGCAGCAGACACGTGGGGGGGGGGGTGTGCGGGTTAAGCATGTGCTGAGTGAATGAATGAATGAATGAAGTGAGAAAGGAAGGTCAGACAAAAACCCAGTGGACTGAAATTAGAAACTGTAGGAAAGGCTGGGCGCGGTGGCTCATGCCTGTAATCCTAGCACTCTGAGAGGCCGAGGCAGGAGGATCGCTCGAGGTCAGGAGTTCGAGACCAGCCTGAACAAGAGTGAGACCCCGTCTATACTAAAAATAGAAAGAAATGATCTGGATAACTAAAAATATATGTAGAAAAAAATTAGCTGGCCATGGTGGCACATGCCTGTAGTCCCAGCTACTCGGGAGGCTGAGGCAGAAGGATTGCTTGAGCCCAGGAGTTTGAGGTTGCTGTGAGCGAGGCTGACGCCACGGCACTCAGTCTAGCCCGGGCAACACAGTGAGACTCTGTCTCAAAAAAAAAGAAAAAAAGAAACTGTAGGAAAAAAACAAGAACCATAGAGATCATTCATTCACTCATCCAGTCATTCATTCACTCCATATTTATTGGGTACCTACTATGTGCCAGACTGGGGTTTCCAGGCGATTGTGCCCACAAGAGCAGGGAGGGGGACAGACGTATGGACAGTATGGACACAGGCAAACAGGGGGGTCCTGAGTCAGGCCCAGCAGGCCAGCCCCCACCCGCTTCTGGCCCTCAGGACCACCGGCTGCCCAAGGCCAGCTGAGGAGACACCCAGCCAGACTGACAGGCAGGCTGGAGGCTCCCCGAAGATGGCACATGAAGTCATCTTGTGAAACGCAACCAAGAATGAAACGGCGATAAACAGGCTGCCAGCGCCAGGAGGGGCGTAGCTGCTTCCCGGCAGCTCCCCCACCCTTGCCGGCCCTGGGCCAGCCCCCCAACCCTGTGGGTCGTCTTCCTGATTAGCGGCCCACGATGTACCAGAAGGTTGATGTGCCTGATCCCACACAATGCCCATAGTGATCCTGAAGGGCAGGGATCACTGTCCCTCTATTACAGGCAGGGAAACTGAGGCTCAGAGAGTTGTCATAAGATCACACAGTAAGTCAGGGCAGGAGTTAGGATTTGAACCCAGGCCTTGGGACTCCAGAGTTCACACAGTCCTCCTGTTTCTGCTGGCACCACTGCTGAGTGAAGACAGAGTAAGGGTGTCCGTGGCCCCTGCAGCCGCTGCCCCCATCCATACCTGGCCTTTCCCAGCAGCTTGAGAAACCAAAGCTCAGAGAGCGTGGGGGCCTCGCCCCAGCCTTGAAGGAAGGAAACCCTCCTGTATGCCAGGCACCGCACACAGGACCCCTCTTCATCCTCTGACTTGATGAGGTGGTACTATTATCAGCCCATTTCACAGAGGTAACAACAAGGCTCAGAGAGGGAGCATCAGTGCCTGAGGATACACAGCATGAAGGGACAAAGTCAGATTTCAACCCCAGAGCCAACTGCAAAATTTCCCAACAAAAGCCCGAGTCTTCTCTACACCCTGTCCTTTTCGGCTTGGAAAAAATGTGACTCTCTGGGGCTGTTTCCAGAAGCCTGCTCTGTGCCCAGCTCAGCTGGGTGCTGGGCGCCCCCAGGGAGTGTGGCCCAGGTTCAGCAAGACCTGTGGCCACCTTCACAGCCCAGAAGCAGAAAAGGGGTTCTCCCAAGGAAAAGGCTACAGAATGAGTATTTAATGAGGCCCCAGCTCAACCGCCTGTAAATCTCACCTGGCTCCTAAAATCAGGAGATGCAAGACCCCCAGCAGAGGAAAACCCAGATGAACCGGACGGAGCCCTCCAGGAACCGGGAAGGCTGGCCCGGAGAGTGAGCCCGCAGGCACCATCCTCCCCAGGGGTGGTGCAGGGCACCTGGGATGGGCCCAGGTTCTCTCTGTCTCTTCCTGGGCAGCCCTTGACCCAACAGGCTGCCTGCAGCAAGAGGTGCTGGGGAGTGAGTCGAAGAAGGGTGTCTCATCTCCAAGCAGGCAAGCAGGAGTGGACAAGCTTGCCCTTCTCGAGAAGCGGAAAGGAAGGCATTTTGTAAGAACGCGTAAGGAACTGCAGCGTGCCCTGGTGGCAAGATGGCTGCCTAGGTACGCAGTAGGGGCTTAAGTCCTCCCTGCCTGAAGGAATGAAAGAGATCAACCCTGATAGACTCCCCCGTCCTAGGCCAGGCCCTGTGCCAGGCTTGTTAAGATGCTGCAGACCAGGCCCCAGCCCTCAGGGAGCCTGCAGTCCACAGGAGGGACACACAGACATGCCGATGACTTGATAGTCATATGAACAGTGGCTGGGATTGAGCCTGGGCTGCCATGTGCAGTCGTTCAGAGCGTGCACTGTTCACATGGCCACGAATCGTAGGGCTCCCAGGGTTGTGCAGGGCAAACTGTATATAGAAGGTCTGGAAGGAGGCGCAAGTCCTGGGAGATCCTGGGAAAAGTCAGGCCCGTGTCTGCTTAGAGAGTCACGGAAGGCTTCTCTGAGGAGGGGACATGCTTGGACTCGAAGACTGACTGGGGTTTGGAGTCCGAACAAAAACGGGCATATCGGAGAGAGATTTCCCAGCTCCAGCCTTTTGGGGACCACCTTCACCATTTATGCAGGGTCTCTGCACCACCTGCACCATTATTTACTTACTATTTATTTTCAAAGCATCTTTCCCTTTTTACTTAAATAAATTCAGCTTAAAAGAAGACTTTTATTACTGCCATAAACGAAAAATCAGCCTCACTTGCCATAAATAGAGGGTAACTGTAAAAATAAACGCTATGAAAATCACACAGCATTTGTAAATTCCAGCCAGAAAACATTGCCTGCTGGAGACTACGAGCCCCAGTCTCCATCTTCTCTCATTAACAAGGGAGACTGGCGAGGGTTAGGTGTTAAATTCAGAACAGCACCAAGCACAGGCTTTCTTCTTCATCAGAAGGGGCTTGGGGCCGAGCTTGGTGGCTCAAGCCAGTTATCCCAGTGGGAGGATCGCTTGAGGCTAGGAGTTCAAGACCAGCCTGGACAACACAGCAAGACCCAACTCTAAAAAAGATTTTTAAAAATTAGCTGGGCATGGTGGTGCATGCTTGTAGTCCCAGCTACTCAGGAGGCTGAGGCAGGAGGATCACTTGAGCCCAGGAGTTTGAGGCTGCAGTGAGCTATGATTGTGCCACTACACTCTAGCTTGATTGATGGAGAAAGACCCTGTTTCTAAATAAAAAATCCCAAAAAACAAATTGAAAAAAAAAAAAGGAAGGGGCTAGGGATGCAGGTCCTGCTGAAGTGTGGACACCAGTGGGCACCCGCCACCACCAGCCCTGGCTTCCTATGGCCACAGTCCAATCCCACAATTCGTCCCTCGTCCCCAGCTCCAGGGCCTTGGTGCTGAGCCATGCACTTGCGTCGTTGCATCCAACTTGCACGCGGAGAGAACTAACAGCCATTTAAGGAAGGAGGCCCAAACGCACACGTGGAGAGTGAACGAACAGAGAAATGAGCGGATGACCCCTCTAGGGTCTGTGCTGCTCAAACCAGGCAAGCAACTTCCTGAGGCATCGGCTTCGCTCCAGAAAGATGGGGAGAGAACATTATTTTTGTATTAAAACACACATGAATATATTATGGAGCAGAATACTGAAGTCATGAATCTTGAATGAAATAGGAGACTTCAGAGAAACGTTGCCCCTGGTGGGGAGCTGTTTACTCTCCTGCGCGGGATGCGCACCCCTTCTTCTCTGCAGCCTCGGGCTCTGCCCACGGGAAGTGCTGATGTGTCGGCTAAAATGGGAAGGAGCCAGGAGGAAGGTGAGGACGGAAGTTGCAGCTCTCCCCTGACCTGCTGGTGGCATCGGGTCAGCTACTTCGCTTCTCTGAGCTTCGGTCCCCACCCCCCCACCATTGGTTAAAAGGCTCATTTCCAGGATTAAACGAATGAATGCAGGCGAAGAGCCCGTTTCAGTGTGTGGGACTCAGTAGGTCCACGACACCCTCTGTTCCCTGGTGGCGCCCAGTCATTGCTGCATCTGAGACACACACAAGCACTTTCACCTAGCTGCTGGGGGAGCGGGGCTGCCACCCAATAGAAATTTAAATAGCTAACAGTTTTAAGTACTCACTATATGCTAAGTGGCTGGTGATGCGGTGCCTCAGTTTCCTCATCTGCAAAATGGGACTACTAATAGCAACTACCTCATAAGGTTGCTGTAAGGCTTGACATGTTAATATTTATAAGCAGGCTGCCTGGCACGTGCTATAGCGGCGCTTCCTATTTATTCATTCATCTTTAATTGAAGTGAAATTCAGATAACGTAATTCGATGGCATTTAATGCATTCACAGTGTTGTACAACCACCATGTTTTCAACCAGACGTTTTCAACATCCCAAAAGGAAACCTTCCACTCCCCTCGTCCCTACCCCCGGCAACCACAGACGTGCGTTCTGCCTCTACAGATTTGTCTGTTCTGGACTTTTCCTGTAAATTGAATCATATAATATGTAGTCTTTTGTGACTGGCTTCTTTCATTTAAGATACAGTTTTCGAGGTTCATCCACCGTTGGTAGCATATATCAGTATTTCATTACTTTTTATTGAGGCATTTATTTAATAAAATAAAACATCTTAACTCATCCCCAAACAACCTGGGAAGCGGCCACTATCATTCTCCTCTTCTTACAGATGAGGAAACCGAGGCACGGTGGAGAGGGTGGGGACTTGCCCACGTCCCCAGCCAGGCAGCCCCGACACAGCCGGGCAGGCAGTGCGGGCACCAGCAGCTGGGGGCAGGGCGCCTCCCAAGGCCAGCAGCACATATTGAGGCAGACGGCAGTGGAATTACAAATCTAGGGAGATTTAAGGAGAACGAAAATATTCTGGCACTCGCAGGACTGTGGGAGTCGAGCAGGTTTCCCCAGTGGAATTCCGCCGCCTCTTCCCACGCTCTGGGCCGCAGGGAGTGAGAGGGTGGGGGAGGGAGAGAGGCAAGTGTGGCAGGGGGGTTGGGGGGGGGCAGGGCCAGGGCCAGAGCAGACAGGCAGGCGCCTCGGTGTCCGTGTGGGTGCCATTTCCTCCACCCTCACCTGCACATCCTGCGAAGCCAGGCGGACGGGCCCACCCACCGATGCAGAATGAAGCTAAGAGATGTTGAGTGGGGGGCTGGGATTTGCGCCCCAGCGTCTGACCCAGAGCCCAGGCACGCACCCCTCCCTGCTTCCAGCAGGGGCAGAGCGGCAGGGTGCATCCGCCACAGGGATGGGGATCACCCCAGAACCCCAGGAAGGAGCAGCCCCAGATCCACTGGGAAGGTGAGAGCGGAGCGAGCACCCAAAGGGAGGGCCAGGAGGGCCGGCAAGAAGGAGAACGGAGCAGAAGGCGGGGCAGACAAGGGCACCCGAAGGCAGGGTGCAGAGACCCGCGGGGGGGAGACAGAGACACTGAGGCAGACACTTGGGACACTCCAAAGCAGAGGTTCTGGGGGTGCCCAGGGGGCAGGGGCAGAGGGCAGGGTGCCCATGGCCCCACCACTGCCGGATCAAACCTGGCCCCCACCAGGACCAAGTGAATGCCCCAGCCCAGCCACCCTGGCCAATTGGGGTTGGGAAATCCAAGACAGGAACAGTAAATACGGAGGCTTTGGGCTCTGGAGTGGGGCTGACCTGGATGGAACCCCAGCTGCACTTGCTCATGGTGGGCAATCTCTGGCAAACCTCTGAGCCACGGTTTCCTCATCTGTAAAATGGGTATTGTGGGGATTCAGTGGGATCTAGTGGGCTGGCAGGGCACTACTGCGATGGGGACGATTAGGCTGCTACTCCTGCGGCTGCTCACAGCCTGGGCTTGCTCCAGCTCCCCCTCTTCAAGCCTCCCATCTCCCTTTTCCCTACCAAGAAGACTCACCTGGCCTGGACTTTTCAAACAGGAGGACTATTCTAGAACCAGAGAATCCCTAGCCAAAGGGGTTCCACCCCACCCCAGGGCCTTTGCACTTATGGTTCCCCCTGCTTTGGGGATTTATCATGCCCAAAGGCACAGAGCCAGAGATCAGCAGAGAGGGATCTGGCTTGGGGCTTCCAGCATCTAGCGGGAGTTCAGGGACCTGCTGCTGGGGTGCCTGGGGGCACAGGAGACCAGCGGGTGGCTCCCGGCCCCGCCCCACCGGAGTCAGCCCTCCTCTCCCCGCCCGCCCGCCTGCCGAAGACCATTAGTGCAGCTTTGTTTTGAGTGCTATTTCCACTACCTTGCGCTCTGGCCCTGGGGCCTCCATTAGGGACCCTTTTCTGGGGCGGATGACAGGCGGCAAACAGCTCCCCAGTGAGCTGGCCGTAATTGCTGCTGCCTCCGAGGCCGGAAATGATTTTTTTTAAAACCTCACAAAGCAAAACGGACACCCTGCTGTCTGCTCTCCGCCTTCTTCCCTGTCGCTGCGGCCGGGAACCAAGCCTGAGGGCTGAAAGAAAGGGGGTTCGGTCGAGGCCCCACTCCCCACCCCGCGAGGCCCCCTTAAAATGCTGGGTTGGGGGAAGGAAGCAAAGTTTGGGCTCCGCTCTCTTGCTTTGAGCTAGACGTGGTGCCCCAAGTTCACCGCACCTCTCTAAGCCTCAGCTTCCCCCTCTGCAAGGTGGGCATGTTGCCTGGGGGCCTGCTGCCTGCTGCAGGGCCTGTGGTGACTAGGAGGTCGTGGGCTTCTCTGAGGGGCCCCACGGAGCACAGCCAGGAGGCCGGAGAGGTGGGAAGAGAGCACGCCAGGCAGAGACAACAGCTGGGGGAAAAGGCGGAGGAGGGAAGGAGCTGGTGTGTTCAAGGACTAGAAAAGAGGCCAGTGTACACACACACACACACACAGACACACACACACAGACACACACACACACACAATTCCCCTCTCCTTCTGAGCCCACGTTCCCGTTCCCACCCTCCCTGGATACCACAGCCAACCTGAGCATGCCGGGAGCCCAGGAACTCAGTGGGGCTCAAACCAAACTCAGCACCTCCCCGGGAAGCAGCCTCTCCTCCTCCGGGAACAACCCTCCAGCCTCCCAGTCCTGCCTGGGCTGCCCTCTCCACTCCCCACGGCCGCACCCCCCTCCCCAAACACCAGCCCAGCGTGTGCCTTCCCCACTCAGAAAGCTTCCGGGGCTGCCCCTGCCCCAGAGATGAGACCAAACTCCGCAGCCCGATCTTGGAGGCTCCAGCGGCAGCCTGCTCTTCCAGACACGCGTGACTCTCCCCCAAGCCCCTGCCAGACCCAAGCAGCCAGGCGCAGCTCCACACTGGCCTCTGGAGTCCCCCTCTCAGCCCTCGCAGCCTCTGGATACAGGCCCAGAAGGAGCCTGCCTCCCCCAGGAAGTCTTCCCTGACTGCACCAGGACACAGTGACCTACCTCAGGATGGCCTGCCTGCCTATGCCCTGTTCCCTGGGCGACAGCCCTCCCTGTTTTACTGTCCGCCTTCTCTCTCCCCTCCCCACCCCCAAAGATGTTCATCAAGGACTTGCTGGGAAAAGTGAACGCAGCTTTGTGCTGGAGGCCCCCGGTCACGTGATGGGCTGCAGGGGAGGGGAAGGTCTCTGGGATCCAAGCCCAGCTTTGCCACAGACTTGCCCCACACCCTAAGGCCAGCCCTGGCGCCTCTCTGGGCCTCAGTTTCCTCACCGGTGAAATGAAAGCCGTTTCCCTTGGGGACCAGAGATGGGCTCTGGGGACCTCAACAAACCCTTTGAAACTCTGAGCAAAACTACGTGGCATTTTTTCTGAGGAAACGATCCATAGTTTTCATCGGAATCTCAAGTGGATTGTCACTTCCAAAAAAATTAGGAGCCACTAGTATAGACAAGCTTCGGTGTCCCAGCTTCGCCGCTTGGTCATTCATTCACTCCTTCATCTGACACTGATTGAGTGCCTGCTCTGTGTGGGCGTCATTATGATATACGGAATACGTGTATGTGTGATCCTGAGATGTCACCTGAAGAGTTGTGTGTGTGCGTGTGCGTGTGCGTGTGCGTGTGCAGAGGGAGAGAAAGGGAGGAACGGGGTCGGGGAGACGAGAGGAAGGAGGATGGATACAGCAAACACGGAGAGGGGAACAGAGATGCAAAGAGACTGCAAGGCAGAAATAGAGAGGGAAAGAGACAGAGAAAGATCTAGAGAGAAAGGGAGACCCAGGGAGAGAAAGATCCAGAGGGCGGGAGCAGGCAGAGAGCACTTCCCACAGATGGCCGCTGCCGCCCCCCTAACTGGTAGCTCTGAGGACCCATACCGGGCCCCAGCTCCCGCTCTAACCTTCCAGATGCTCCCAGAGCCTCCGCGCCTCACCTCCAACAACACCCGCGTGGAGGCGGCACCGAGGCAAAGCCTGCAGGGCAGAGGCCACCGGTCTGCTCCCCAGGACGAGGAAGCTAAAGGACCACCCAGCCTCCCTCTCAGACCACACACAGTCACCCCCCCACGCTCCAGACACACACTCGGACAGAACCACCACTCCCGCCACTGGAAGACCCAGCCAGGGACACGCAGGCCCACACAAGCCCCCAGACCCCTTCCACCCTCCTCAGACAGTGCTGGACTTGGATCCAGGAGCCTAGACTTTCAGACCCACGTTCTTTCCGCCAGAACGAGGCGTTCTCGGCGTTTTGGCATCACCGGCCCCTGTGAGAATCCGACAAAGCCAGGAGCGCTGCTCCGCAACAAAGCACCGGCCCACACGACCAGCTTGGCAGCCGGGAGCAGGACAGATGCTCGGGTCAAGAACCCTGGCTCTGTAGTCCCACAAGCGGGGCTCCAGCCTGGCGTCACCTCGCAACATTTATGTGTCTTCAGGCAAGTCGCGTCAACCTCATGTCTCAGTGTCCTTGTCTGTAAAATGGGAATGCACGTAAGGGTTGACTGAGAGGAGGGAGGGGAAGTGATAGAAACAGAAAATGCTCAGTGAATGGGGCTGCTGTTTGCTTCACAGACCCCCAAAGGCCACTGAGAGGTGAGCGCCACGTGCTGGGTGGAATTCCGCCACTTCTTGCTGGTTGCAGCACAAAAGACGGGGCTTAGGAAGATACAGGTGGAAGAATTCTGGAAGCTTAGAGCTTAGGCAAACTCGTCATTGTTCTGGTGGGAAAACCGAGGCCCAGAGAGCGGAAGGGGCCCGCCAAGTCACCCAGCAAGGCAGAGGCAGGGGGAGAGTGGACAAAAAAAATCACTCTGGCACTTTCACGCAGAGCTGAAATCGCAAAGGAGCCACTGCCCCCACCCGCCAACCCAGGGGACAGAGAAGGCCCCATCCCTGCCATGTCCCCTGTGTGGGGCCAGGCATCTTCAGAGTTGGGAGCTCCACCCACCTGGGCCCTTCTGCCAGCGCCATTACTGAATTGCAGATCTTTATTAACCACCCACCTTGTTCTGGATTCTCTGCCTACTTCACCAGTCTTTGCTCCTTTGGGAAATAAGGCAGAAATCCCCTCAATAACACCCCCAACTAATAACTGGTTGAGTCCAGCTTGCATACCTTCTGTGACGGGGAGGTCACTACTGGGTACCTTCATTGCCCCAAGGGCGAATGCCCTTCTCCATGTTGAACACCATCCCTGCTTCCTAAATCTTATCACTATTTATATTTATATGGGTTTAGCTTTTTTAGTCTCCCCCACTAGACAGAAAACTCCAAGAGAGCAAGAACCTTATCTGTCTTCTTCACTGATATATCCCCAGTGGCTTAAGCAGCCTGGCACATAACAGGTGCCCAGTCAGAGTGTGTTGAAAGAATGAAGGAATGAACGCGTAACCAAGCTTCCAATACATGGCAGCACGTACGGGCCAGCAGTTTCCAGTGTGAAGAGTACGAGGTGTGAGGGGGCCGCCTGTGGGCCAGCATGCCCCCAATCCCCCAAGACACCCCCACACTACGGATCCCCACAGACACGCCTATGTACCACCTGTAACATTACGTCCTTAATGTTTTTCTACAAACTAACCCACTATTTTTTAATATCCCCATTAGTCTCATCCTAAGCAATCATATCTGTGAAATCGCGGTTTTGATGTGCTGGTTATATTTCTCCAGTACACATTAAAATAAATGCATAACTATTAAAATGCAAGAGGTTTATCTGGGTTCTGCCTTAAATCCTCTCTTAGGCAGGACCCAATCTTGCTGAGGGCCCTGGGGGGTTTGAAGAAGGGTTTAAACTGGGGACAGTGGAGCTGAGTCCCAGACTCCTCTGGCGGCTTTGAGGAAGGGGAGGGAGCCCCGGCTGGGGGGGACCTGGAGGAGCAGCATCTCCCTCTGCACCCCCCCACCTCCCTGCTCCACCGCTGCGGGCCCCAGAGGGGGCCAGTGGGGTGGGCCCTGGATCCCAGGATCGCCAGCTGAAGACAAGGGGACTTCTTCCCCCAGTTAGACCACTGTCCCTTTTTCTGATGTTGGAGTCTCACTGGGGGTAGGGAGGAAGGGCATGACCCTTGGACCCCCAATGCCCTCATGGCTGCAACATCTCACATGCACCCCAAGGGGCTGGGCCTGGGTGCACCCACTGCAGGGTGAAATCAGCCTTACCCACCCCAGGATGTCCTCGCTGTGGTCAGTAGGGATGAGGGAGGGCTCCAATTTGTGATTTTTTTTTTTTTTACTACAAACATGGATTTTCAAGAAATTAAAATTATCGGAATGTTAAAAGTATGTTAAGTTAGAATAAGCAGAAGTTTAAGAATTTGGACCTCAGACCCCTGCCTTGCCCTCCTTGCCATCCATTCATTCATTCCCTGCCGCCCCCCTGGGCCAGGCATGGTGCTGGGTGCCAGGGCTCAAGGGAACCTGACCCCCGTGTGCCCGGCCGGCCCCAAACTCATTTCCCAGAACCTCGTCAGCAGCTGCTTCGGTGCCTGAAGTCCAAGGTCACGGCCAAGACCCTGGGAGTGGCCTTGTTTCGTACCACTTTTCCCCTCTTCTTCCTGACACCGCCCCTCACGCGGGCACCTATGTCACCATTCACGCCATGCAACTTCCTCTCTCCCCACCCTCTGCTCAGCCTGGGGGGAGGCTGGAGGGCCACTGAGACAGGATGCTGCTCGGGGGGGTGCTGCACGCCCTCCTGGGTGTGAACCGTGGAGGTCGTCTCGCTCCTTCCACCACGGGGCCAGTCCCAAGGCCCGGCCCTGCCCTTGTGCGAATTCTCCCTTGTTGCTGGATCTTATTCTTCCCGCCCGTGAGAGAGGGGCTTGGGGAGGACAGCCCTAAGGGGCCCTGGGGATCCATTCCAACTGCCCCATCTTCTGCCTCGGTGGCTGGCGGGTCAGAAGGGCCCCCCTCGTCATGGGCGACTTTGCCCAGCACCCTAGCTGTGCCACAGCAAGGAGCCAAATTCCATGCCTCCTGCTGGCCGCCTGCAGCTCCTCTCGTTTGGGGAAAAGGCTGCGGGAGCCGGCTGATGGGCAAGGTGTCAAAAGCAATTGGTGTGAAGGACTTGGGGAAAACCGCTTGTGAGGGCCAATTCCCCACAGGAGGCCAGGAAACCCTCAGCCCAAGGCGGAGTGTTTACGGGAGTAATTGATAGAATAATCACCAACGCCCGAGACAAAGGCGAACACATTTTTAACATCATAACCTTCGGAAGACAGGACTCAATTTTCTCCATCTTCCAGCCACCAAACTAGCCGGCTTATTGATGGTGAGATACCAACAGTTCTGTAAGGAACACAAGGAAGCCAGAGTCATTTTTCAGCGCACAGGCTGCTTGCCAAATGGCCCGGTGTCCCCTCCCTCCCCCAGCGCCCCGCTGCTCCCTCCTGGCAACAGAGAGAATCTCAGGATAGTGAATCACTCAATGGACGAAGGCCCAGGCCAAGCCAGGATCTTTGTCTGCATTGGGCGTATTAATAATTGAAGGTGCCGGCCTAGGGTGCGTGCATGTGTGTGTGTGTGGGTGTGCGTGTGGGTGTGGTGGGGTGGTGGAGGCAGGACGATGTCTGCTGCAGTGTGAGGCTTCCTGGGGCTCCTCTCAGGGTCCATATACTTGCCCCAGTCCGGACCCCTCCCAACACCCAGGAAACCAAACCAGGCCACCCCTGGTACCAGCCAATTTCCCATCCCTGAGTGTCCCACCGGGCACGGAGGAATACTCAGGGCAGTGGCTTCCAAACTCCAGGCTGCACAAGAGCCATCTGAAGAGCTCGTTACAATGCAGATTCCAGGGTCCCATCAATAACCCTTTTGGCCAGCGGGTTTGGGGGTGACCCTGGGATCTGCACTATGACAATCTCCCTGGGGGACTCTGAGGCTGGAGGTGTGCAAAGATCCTCACCAAGATGCTGCCTTCCAGACCCCTGCCCTGGATGAAATCTGGAGAGCACTGGATAAAGAGTCCAGTCCAGCTTCCTGTTTCTAACTGGCACGTACCCTCAGCAAAATCCTGCCACCTTTATGAGTGGCCGGTTCCTCTTGGTGGAACCCACTGCTTTACTGTTCTCCGGAGAGCTGGAAGGGAGCTCTCCCAGGTTAGGGCTCTGCAGAAGAAGCTTTGTCACATGACTGGGCCAAGCCTGCCTCAAGGCTGTCCTGGAGGAGGCAGGCCCAGAACTGCCAAACACACCTTCATTCTGAACACAGCTTTCAGTTCTCTGCACAGACTCGGTGACCTTGGGCAAATCGCTGGCCCTCTCTGAACCTCAGTTTCTACATATATGCAACGCCAGCCCTGCACGTATGGTCAGCCCGAGTGAGTTAACACTGGCAAGGGCTTGGCGGCACCTAGCACACAGTAGGCATTTTGCAAATGTCAGCTCCCTTTCCTCCCGCTCCTGCTGGGCACATGGCAACAGGCTAACAATTTCCGATAAGGAAAAATCAAAATAGCTGCCGTTTATCGAGCACCTACTAGGTGCAGACACTGACCATCACCACCCCGCCTCTCAGTTCCTGGTGCCTGCTTGAGAGGCAGTCACCATGCGCTCCACGTTCGTTGCTCACACCTCTAAAAAGCCCTCTTCGAAGTGGGTTGAGTGGAGTAGGAGGGAGATGGGGAGTCAAACAGATGTCCTTGCCGACCCATCTGGCCGCAGGCTTTCCCTGTGACAAGCTCCAGGGCAGGCGGGCGGGAGCACTGGCCCGGCGGCTCAGCTGGGCTCAGATGGAGCTGGAGGGGTGAGCAGCCACCACGTGGCCGGGGTCAGTGGGCCCCCTCCCCAGGAACCCCTGCTTCCAGCCCCCACCCCACCCCCACCCCCAGACACAGACACCTTCCCGACCCGGCCACATTTCCTGAATCAGCTGAGGACACACAGAGCCCAGGAATAATGAAACGATCAGCCTCCAATCTGCTAAACAGCAATTTCTGAGCTTTTCAGCACACACAGCTTTTATCAAATTGGTATTCTCCTCCTGAACACAAATGGCTTATTAGACATGACCCACTTATTCGCCGCGTCTCACTATCATTAATAACAGTTTCTTTTTGTGATTAAGTGAGTGGCTCCAAACCCTTCCTGTGGTGGCGGGCACTTGGCCCGGCAGAGGGACAGCTGTGGAGGCTCCTCGGCAGCCACTACTTGGTGACTTTGAACCCGGCAATGTCGACGGAAGGTAGCCTGGCCCCTGCGGAACAGCCTGGCCTCTTCGTTCTTCAGGGACAGAGGTGCCCAGAGCCCCACGGGGGGTCCGGAGAGAAGCCAAGTTCACGAGCAGCCCGTGCACCGCCCTTCCACCTAGCCCTGCCCCAGGCCTTAGCTTGACCTCTCCAGGGTGTGGCTGGGAGATGACAGCTGGAGGGGCAGAGCTGTGACCCCTCAGCATACCCGGCACCAGGGGGCAGGCGGAGACTGCCACACAAAGGGCAGACCCTGCTTTCCTCTTGTGGGGGGGCCACCAGGGGGTCTCAGGAATGACAGAGTGGCACCCAAACCCCTGTGGTCTGGTGCTCCAGGGACAGAATGACCACAAACCTCAGAGCGCCATTCCCTGTACCTCTCGGGACCGCAAACTCAGGGAAGCCCTTCCGTGGAAAACCCTCTGAGTTTAAGTTCCAAGTGTGCCAAGGAACTGAGTGCAGAGAGGACGAGGGGGAGGGAGGAATTCCCAGTTTCCCCTGAATGGGAGGGAATGTGACAGGGAGATGAATGTCCTGGAAAAAGCGCTGTCTTCGCCCGACAGACCCTGGGGCCTGTCCTGGCTCAGCCATTCTCTCACTGTGTGACCTTGGGCAACTCCCTTCACCTCTCTGAGCCTCGGTTTCCCCATCTACAAGTTGAAGATCAAAATAACCCTTTCCCTATTTGTTGCCGCTCCCGCCAGGCTGGTAGGTACTAGGTAAGGGATGGGAAGGGTGTGTGAATGACGCACGCTACTATCAAACGAGGTGAGACAGACGGTGCAGGGAGTCACATGGTTCCCCAAAACCAGAGACCCTGAGAATGGCTGTGGAAGCTGCTGTCCCCCTGGAGCAATCTCGCTTGTGCTCACGCCCCAGCAAAGCCCTCCCTGACTCTCTACCCCCCACACCCCTCACTCATTTCCATCAGAGTAAATCACCCCATTCTCTGCTTTTTGTGCAAACCTCCCCCGGCCCTGGGCCCACAGTGCCCAGCACTGGTGCTGCGGCCTCCCTGGCAAGACTGGGAGCCCGTGCAGGGAGGGGGCGGATGGAAGGAGGGTCTACTCGGGTTCCATCTAGGCCCTGGCCCCTGTACCAGAGCCTGGCTCACAGGGGGAGGCAGAGCCCCCACACCTGCCAGCCTCAGACGATCCAACTCTGCTGCCAACTTGGGCTCCTCTGGGGCTAGAAGGAGCTTCTGCCACTCAAGCAACCAGTGCCGGGACCGCTTGCTCGCTCCCAGCTCCCACAGCGGCTGGAGTTGAATTTCCCACATTTCAGTCTTCTGGGGCCAAAGATGAGGATGGCGGTGACCCTATGGAAGGATGGTAGGGGCTTCCTGCCCACTCCCAGAGGCAGACAAAAGCACCCAGCATTCCTCTCCCACTCCCATGCCTTTGGCTGGAAGCAGCGGCCCCAACTATTCCAGTGTCTTCCAGGAGCTCCCACCAAGCCCTGCGATGCCACCCACCCAACAGGGAGGCTGCAGCCCCAGGCTACCAGTTCGCAAGGAACAGGGTCTTCTGTCCCTGTGCTATAAGGGGCAGGTGTGGAGAGGGAGGGGACAAGGGCAGCCGTGGGGTTAAACCCACAGAGGGGAAAAGCAGATGGGCAGAGAGGAGTGGGTGAGTGAAGTGTGTTCACGTGTGTGTGTGTGTGTGTGTGTGTGTGTGTGTGCGCGTGCTCGGGCGCCAGTGTGTCTGCAGGTGGGCAGGCAAGAGTTGTGGCAAAGCGTGTGCGCCCGGGTGCCAGCTGGCAGAGCGTGAGCCCACCAGCGCAGTGCTTGGGGTGAGTGTGTGTGTGTGTGTGTGTGTGTAGTGGGCATGGGTGTGAGGGCGGAGGAGTGAGGAGGGCATCTGAGAAGGTGCGCGGCGACGTGTAAGGGTAGGAGTTGCGAGTGTGAGAAAGCAGCGAGTAGCTCTCAGCGTGTCTGTGGCTGCGTGTGTCCGTGTGGCCGCGGAGGTGTGCGTACCCGTGCGAGTGTGTGTGTGTGTGTGTGTGTGGAGCGGGAGGCTGGGGCATCTCCGCGAGAGCGGGAACCGGGGTGCGCACCGGGTATCCCCTCCTTGCGCCGGGCTGGCCAGGGGACCAGGGCGGGTCCACCGCGCCGGCAGGGGGCGCCCCGGGATTCTCGCCGCGGCCAGCGCGGGTTCGAGCCCCACGGCTGCCAAGTTGGAGCGGCGTCCCCGGGGTGGGGTTTGGGGGCAAGTCCGTGGGGGCGGCGACCGAACTCACCGTGGCCGGAGACATGGCTGTCCCAGGGCGCGTGGCCGGCGGCCCGCGTGGCGCCGCCGAGTTGCAGGAAAAGTGCCAGGTAGTGGAGGGCGCCCAGCGCCACCGCGAGCGGGGCCCCCATGGTGCGCGCTCGGGCCGGGGGCGCCGCCGTCTCACATCGGGGCTCAGGAGACCGCAGACCCCGCGCCCGCCGCCCCCTGCCCTGTGCGGCCTGGCTGCCTGGCTCCGGCCGCTGCCCCTCGCCCGCTGTCCCTGGCCCGGCCCGGGTCCCAGCTGTCGCCCGGCTCCAGCCCTCCCGGCTGCGGGGAGCGAGCGCACGCCCAGCCGGCCGCCTCTGACTGCGGGACTCTTCCCTTCCGCGGAAGGCCACTCTGCTCGGCGCCGCCGCCGCCGCACCCCTCCCTCCACTCCCTCCCCCCGCCCAGAGGAGGCGGCGGCGGAGGGATCTGCCGCTTGATTTATCATCAAAGTTTTGCCCAGGCTGGGATTTTTAAAGCGGTACCCGCAACTTTCCCCCGCCTGGGAGCGGGGGTGGGGACGGGGTGGGCTGGCAGAAGCCACCCCAGGGACACAGTTCCCGCAAAGCATAACACAGCTGGCTTCAGAAACAGACATATTATCCAGCAGGGATAAGGAGAAAGACCAATCCACCTGCTGCCAGAGCAGCGCGCTCAGAGGGACTCCAACTTTGCTAGCAGGGGGGCGCCGGGGTCAGGGGACCAGGCGGGGGTGCAAGTGGGGGGAGGGTGAGAGGAGGAAGGAATGTGGGCTGAGGAAGACACAGGAGACCTGGTTATAGCTCTGCTGCAGCCTTTGACTCCCTGTGTGATCGTGTCCAGGTGCCTACCCCTGTCTGAGCCTCCAGGTCTCACCTGAGAAGTGAGGATGATGGCTACCTCCAGGGGTCGTGGTGAGGATTTGAGAAGTCGTGTATATAAAGCGCTGGGCATAATGCTGCCTACATGGTAGGAGCTCAGTAGTTATTGTTGTTCTCCCTGGCACTCAGTTTTCGCTTCTGTATAATGGGAGTGCGGCAGGCCAGCTAGGGAGGCTCCTTCTGGCTTGGAGATACTGAGCCTTACGCAGCGGGTTGGCTCGCCCCTTCTGGACTGTCGCGTCCCCCAACTGATGAGCCTAGATGGTCGGGGTGTGTGTGTGTGTGTGTGTGCGCGCGCGCGGTGGGAGAGGGGGCTATGCAGCCACTCCCATTCCCAAGAGCAGGACTCCAACGAGGTCCTCCAACTCCTTCTCTGACCGTTTTACTGGGCTGATGGAACGGACCTTCATTACAGACAGGAGAGCGGACCTGTGATCCCATTTAAAAGATGAAGAAGCATCTTAAATCAGAGAAGTAGCTTCTCCGAGGTCCCACGGCGACTCCTGGGCAGGGTGCCTCCTGCTCTCTTCCTTTGCCCTTCCCCAGGCCTAGTTCCCAACTCGGCCTTGTCCGCTGCGGTTTCAGCACCACGAAGGAGGACAGCGCCGGGCACAGCACCCGTCCCTAAAAGCACCCGGGAGGGCGCCTCAGCGGGCTCTTTGATGCAAGGGTTGAGCGTCGCGGACGGAACCTCTGACTTCCTCCTCAATCCCCACCGAACTAGGTCAACCCATCATGCGGCCCACTCCCCACTCCAGACCACAGACGGACCCAGCATCCAGCATTGCGGGCAGCGCCCAAGTTTGAGAACGAGCTTAGAGCCCGAGGAACGTAACCCCCTCTCTGTCTTTACTCTGTCTTCTCATCTCTCCTTCCAATATTATGGCAGGCAGCACACCGGAAGGGGCCCGTGGGAGCCAGCAACAATCCAGTCCCTTCAAAAGTAAGGACACCTCCACCCTCCAAGCGTCGAGGATGTACATCACTGTTTCAGCACCATGGACAGACTCCGTTGGACCGGCGGCGCCAACACGCTTCCTTCAGCACCGAGGACAGATCCCCGACATCGTCCCGGTTCGTGGACCATGCTCACTGGAGGAAGGGGCCGTTTTTGCCTGATTAACTCACTCCTGTCTTCCACACAGAGGTGGTACTTAGGTTATCCTGGGATGGTCAGGCATCTCAGACTCTACAAAAGTGTTTTCGCATTCATTAATACACTCAAGCCTCGCTTCCAGTACATTGGGTGCTATTGCTCCCATTGTAGAGATGAGGAAACCCGGGAATCTTTGAGATCACCTAGCAGCGCCAAGACTGAGACCCAGGACTCTTTCACCCCCAGCCCGAGGCCTCTCCAGGAGACTGTGGTGACAGAACTGGGGCTCAAACCCAGGGCTTTCTCCTCTTAAAACACAGACTGGAGGGAGGGGGCACAGGGAAGGGGACAAGGAGAGAGAGGAGATTAGAAGAGAGAGGAGTAAACAAGAGATGCTTGGGGGTTGCTTGGGGGCTGCAGAGAGGGAGCTGGCAGGACACGCTGCTGCTGCGCCACTAGCCCCCTAACTGACCTTCAGAAATCCTCTCTCCTCACAGTCTGGAACAAGGTTAAGGTTCCTCCAAAGACAGACCTCCAGGGATTGTATGACTTTGAAAAGGCTCATGATGGGATGTTTCTGCTGAAACCCTCTGATGGCCATGTTTATCTGAGAAATCCTGACTTCTCCAGTTTGCATTCGAGGTCCCAGTCTCCGCTCCTGCACGCGGCCTCCACTCCAGTCGCGCTCCCTCCCTGAGCACGTCCTGGCTCTGCTACATCCTCACCGCCCCCAGTGCTCCCCCTACGCTTGTGGGCCTGTCCCTCCATCTAGCCGAGTCCCCCATTGGCCAAGGGCCAGCCTAAGCCCCCCACAGGAAGAAATACCTGCTGCCTTCTCCCAGTCCCCAAGTCTCTTTGGGGCCATTGCTATAGCACTGTGCTGAGAACTTTAATTATCCCACTTAATCCTCAGAATGACCAGGCTCACATAGGGTAGGATAGTGTGGTTAAAAGTGTGGACTCCAGAGCCACATTCTCTGAGTTTTAAATCCTGCCGCTTGCTAGCTGTGTAACCTTAGACAAGTTGCTTAGCCTTTCTGTGCCTCAATTTTCTCAACCATAAAATAAAGATAATAATATCCCCTTCACACAATTATTGTGAGGATTAAATGAGTTGCTACATGGAAAACACTTAGAACAGGCCGGGCGCGGTGGCTCACGCCTGTAATCCTAGCACTCTGGGAGGCCAAGGTGGGTGGATCGTTTGAGCTCAGGAGTTCGAGACCAGCCTGAGCAAGAGCGAGACCCCATCTCTACTAAAAAAAAATAGAAAGAAATGATCTGGACAACTAAAAAAAAAAAAAAAAAAAAATATATATATATATATATATATA